>VMKM01003671.1:0-31492 GCA_008360985.2 Macquaria ambigua | reverse complement strand
TGCTCCTACTTCCTTATTCACATCACACTACCTCCATGTTTCCTGCTCCTACTTCCTTATTCACATCACACTACCTCCGTTTCCTGCTCCTACTTCCTTATTCACATCACACTACCTCCATGTTTCCTGCTCCTACTACCTTATTCACATCACACTACCTCCATGTTTCTTGCTCCTACTTCCTTATTCACATCACACTACCTCCATGTTTCTTGCTCCTACTTCCTTATTCACATCACACTACCTCCATGTTACTTGCTCCTACTACCTTATTCACATCACACTACCTCCATGTTTCCTGCTCCTACTTCCTTATTCACGTCACACTTTGAGAACCTGTTTTAATCTGTAATGTGTGTTGATCTCTGACTTCATTACATAAACAGCTGTAGTTTGGTCCAGTGGGGCCTCTGCATCCTGAAAGTCATTTACTCACCTGTCTGTCACCTGTCTGTGCCCAGGTGAGGTACTGGTCTTCCTGGACAGTCACTGCGAGGTGAACCAGGCGTGGCTGCAGCCTCTGCTGGCTCCCATCCAGAAGGACCGCCGCACCGTCGTCTGCCCCGTCATCGACATCATCTCAGCCGACACTCTGTCCTACTCGCCCTCACCCATCGTCAGGGGAGGCTTCAACTGGGGCCTGCACTTCAAGTGGGACCCCGTCCCCCCCTCCGAGCTCAACGGGCCCGAGGGAGCCACCGGACCGATCAGGTAACTAGCTGACTGACCGATCAGGTAACAGCTGATTGATCAGGTGACCAGCTGACCGATCAGGTGACCAGCTGATTGATCAGGTGACCAGCTGACCGATCAGGGGACCAGCTGACCGATCAGGTGACCAGCTGATTGATCAGGTGACCAGCTGACCGATCAGGTGACCAGCTGACCAATCAGGTAACGGCTGACTGACCGATCAGGTAACGGCTGACTGACCGATCAGGTGACCAGGTGACCAGCTGACCGATCAGGTGACCAGCTGACCAGCTGATCGATCAGGTGACCAGCTGACCGATCAGGTAACCAGCTGACCGATCAGGTGACCAGCTCATACTGATATTTTGGATATCTGCAGCTGACGACTGATATTTTAACAACCTCCAGTTCGAGTTTTGTGCTGTAAAGTGATCCAGCAGCATTCGGACCAAACCTCATCTCTAATGCCCCCCCCCCAGGTCTCCCACCATGGCAGGCGGTCTATTCGCTATCAACAGGAAGTACTTTAATGAGCTCGGCCAATACGATGCCGGCATGGACATCTGGGGCGGGGAAAACCTGGAGATCTCCTTCAGGGTGAGAAAGTTTGTGTTTTACCAACTGTCAGTGAAGGTGTCATTCAGTCTGAGCTGTAATGCACTGCAGTCTGACGTTTTGGGAAATCCTCTTTTCTTTTTCTCTTTGAGAGTGAGTCAGGACGTGGTTAGCCTAGCTTAGCATAAAGACTGGAAGTAGTTGGAAAGAGCTAGCCTGGCTCTATCCTAAATTCAAAAAGAAGCCTCTACAGCTCTCTCTCTCTCTCTCTCTGCCACTGTGTGTCGATGTCTCTCGCTCAGATCTGGATGTGTGGGGGTCAGCTTCTCATCATCCCCTGCTCCAGAGTCGGTCACATCTTTAGGAAGAGGCGGCCCTACGGCTCCCCGGGGGGGCAGGACACCATGGCCCACAACTCCCTGCGGCTAGCACATGTGTGGATGGACGAGTACAAGGTGCACACACATGCACATGCACACACACACACACACACACAGAGCAGTGATCCATAAGGCAGCTGAAGCATCCTCTGACCTCACTTCCTGTGTCTCTGTGGTCCAATCAGGAGCAGTATCTGTCCCTGCGTCCAGAGCTACGTGACCGCAGTTACGGTGACATCAGCGAGCGCGTGGCTTTGAGGAAGCGGCTGGAGTGTCAGTCGTTTCACTGGTACCTGGACACGGTGTACCCCGAGATGCAGACCGTCGCCAACGGCAACAAGCAGCAGCAGCAGCCGTTATTCATCAACAAGGGCCTGAGACGACCCAAAGTCCTGCAGAGAGGACGGGTACCTGAACACAGCACTCACTCATGTTCTCATATTCAGACTTGTTCAGCTCAGCAGGACGTCCCAAAATATCTGTCATAGCATTTTTCTGCATTCACACAGTTCATTCTCCAACTTTACTTCATCACATTTGTTCAGCTTTTCCTAAATGTTCATAGTTTTAGGCTCTTTTCAGAACTTCTCAGATTTTTACATCCTTAAAAATTAATCTGCCGAATATTTTCTCAGTTCATTGATTCATTATTTGGTTTATAAAACATCCAAAAACAGTGAGAAATGTTGTAATCTATCCGACCAAAATATTTACGAAGAACTTTTTTGGTGTTTTTGCTTGAAAATGACTTCACCAATAAATCAATTTTCAAACTAGCTGCCAGTTCAGTTTCTTTTAATCGACTAATCATTGCAGCTCCAGTTCAAACTAGTTCAATAGTAACTACAGTGAAAACTTCTACTTGCTTTCACTGTGACACTTGAACTTTAACCAGCTTTAATCTCTAACCCTTTAACTGACACTTCAGCTTCATCTCTTACTCTTTAAAAGACAGTTTAACTGCTTTCAGCCACTGGGCTTAAAATGAATACATTGTTCAAACCAGCGCTGACACTTCAACTGCTGTAACTTTAACTGCAGCTCACACTCATCAGTTTCTACAGCTGAACCTGTGTACAGTGTTTGCACCTGCAGTTTCCAGCGACCTCACGTCACTTTTCGTCATTCTAGTTATACGTTTGTTGATCACATGAAAGGTGACGTTAACGCACACACTGAACAAAACAACACAACACTTCCTGTGTGTCCTCCATCTTTCAGCTTCGTAACCTAGCAACCGGGCGTTGTCTGGTGGCCCAGGGTCGAGCCAGTCAGAAGGGCGGAGTTGTTGTCCTGCGACCATGTGACCCCCGAGACCCTGAACAGGTGAGCCGACCACACGGTCACACACAGCAAACAATGTTAGGAAACGTGTTTGGTCTTGGTATTTGGTCCTTGTTAACCCAAACTGTGGCTGAGTTTAAGGCTCGTGGAGGCAGAGAGGCTGTGTGAGGTGGAAGGGACAGGTGCATGCAGGTGTTGTAAAAACTACAGGAAGTTAGTTATTGTAGTTTGTCAGCAGGTGGAGCTGCAGCAGCGACTCACAGCTGATGGAGGAGATTAAGATACTTTAAATCACTCAGACAGATTTCTGTAATCTGAGTCAAACTCCTCCTTCTCCTCCTCCTTCTCCCTTCTCCCCGTCCTTCTCCCCCTCCTCCTCCTTCTCCTCCTCACTTCTCATTATCTCTGATGTCCATCCAGAACAAAGAGCTTTTCTTCAGTATCACAGTGATCAGTGATAGTTGTCTGAACATCCATGTTACACTGCAGACAGGAGCTGCTGCTGGACTCTGACTACATGGACACTGATATAAGGTTGTCTTGATGTTGTCTTGGAGGGGCCCACTGTGTCAGACTTTGAAAACCGCTGTTTTACAGTAATTGTTCCTTTTACATGACTTTAAATAACTTTGGCCCAAACTTGTAAATTACCTCAGCCTTTACCATGACCTTTGACCTGACTGTGTGGAACACATCATGTGACCTCTGTGTGTGTGTGTGTGTGTGTGTGTGTGTGTGTGTGTGTGTGTGTGTGTGTGTGTGTGTGTGTGTGTGTGTGTGTGTGTGTGTGTGTGTGTGTGTGTGTGTGTGTGTGTGCAGGACTGGGCCTATGATGAGGAGGGTCAGCTGGTCCTGGCAGGTCTGCTGTGTCTAGATGTGTCAGAGGTCAGGACCTTTGACCCCCCCAGACTGATGAAGTGTCATGGCTCGGGGGGGTCACAGCAGTGGAGCCTGGGGGTGAGACGCCAACACACACACACACACACACACACACACACACACACACACAACTAGCTCAACTAGCATTGTAGTACTATACTAACATTATGAGCTTGATGAAGGAGGATTTGTTAAAGGACTGATGGATTAGTTTTAGCAAGCTGTTCCTAATAAAGTGGCCTCTGAGTGTAGAGATGAACCGTCTCTCTCTCTGACCCGTGTCTGGCTCTGTCTGTCTGTCTGTCTGTCTGTGTCTCTCTGTCTGTCTGTCTGTCTGTCTGTCTGTCTGTCTGTCTGTCTCTCTCCTGTAGAAGTCTAACCGGCTCTACCAGGTCTCGGTTGGTCAGTGTCTGTCCGTCACCCAGCCAATCGGGCCCAAGGGTTACGTCTCCATGGCGATATGCGACGCGTCGCAGGCGCAGCAGTGGCAGCTGGAGGGCTGAGGAGGACGACATCACACAGACAGTTTTGTTTGAAAAACCATCAGGTTTTATCGAAGCGAGACTTCGTCTTCGTCTTCACTTTGTGTTTTTACTGTTTTAGTTTTTCTCAGGACTTTTATTAACCAGCTGATTTTATGTTGTTTTCATGTGTTTAAAGATTCGTTTTCAGCCTCAGCTGCTTTTTAAACTTTCCCCGGTTCAGTTCCAGGAAGGACTGAGGAAACATATCCTGGAATATTTTGAATTTTGGAGAGACAGTTTCCAGGAGGAGGTTTTTTTTTCATTTCTGCATCTGTTTATTTTGAGGTTATGATGGGCTTCCAAGCCAGACCTTGAAAGTCCTGTAATGACCTGGAAAATCCTGGAGTTAACACTATGAACTCATTGAAGGGACCGACAGACTCGTTCTTTTCAGTTTCTACTCCAAGACGATGAAACCTGGAAATGTGTTTACTGAAACAATGAAACTGAAAACAAGGAGCCAGTCAGACTGATGTTTGTCAGATAGACACTAATGGAACAGTCAGCATGTTGAACTCACCTGTTGAAGTGTAACACACCTGTGTCGTCAGACGATGTCACACGTGGAGCGGTGTGGTGACAGTATCACAGCAGCCAGACGCTTTTTAAACTTTGTCTTTGTGTCATTTCATCTTCAATAAACCTTTTCAGATTCAGACTGAAGTGTGTGTCAGTCCTTGAGAAGAATTTAATGATCCTTATTGAGATTCCAGGGGCCTTGAGGATGATGAGACTCTGGAGGCCCTTATAAAGGTTCCAGATATCCTTGAAGAGGTTTCAGGGTCCTTGAAAAGGTTCCAAGGGCCTTGAGGAGTTTTCTAATAGAAGAGAATGCTGTAAATACTTCCTGTAAAGACCGACTGATTTAACGCTGACCACAGAGATCAATACTGTGTGTGTGTGTGTGTGTGTGTGTGTGTGTGTGTGATGGCCTGCAGAGTATTGACGAGAAGAGAAAGCTAATTATATCGGGGGCTGAATCGCTGGAAGGAGTCATGAAGTGCAACAAACTGGAAACACTGGAGACCATCGTGGACCGCATCGTGAAGGCCGAGGTAACACACACACACACACACACACACACACACACACACACACACACACACACACACACACACAAATTAACCTTATTCACCTCACTGTTGGAGTTTAGGGACCAGTTCAGTTTATTGATGAACCACACACACTCTTCCACCTCAAACACATGACCCCTTATTTTATTTTATAACATTATAAAATAAAACAAACGGTAAAAGTTCAACTGTCAGACGTCTCAGCGTCGGCCTCCCATACATTTGAGAAATGATTTAAAAATTGTTTCTTACTTTTAAAGCAGAACTCAGAGTCCAGCAGCAGCTCCTGTCTGCAGTGGACCATGTTCAGACAACTATCACTGATCACTGTGATACTGAAGAACAGCTAGAAACAGCTTCTGCAGCAGAGAGACAGATCAGGGAAGTCTCACTGAATGATTCAATATGAGTTTCAGATCTGACTGAGTGAGGAGCAGGAGGAGAAGGAGGAGGAGGAGCAGGAGCAGGAGGGAGGAGGAGGAGGAGGAGGAGGAGCAGGAGGTGTTTGATTTAAAGGATCTTAATCAGCTCCAGGTTCTCCACCTGCTGACCGTGTTGGTGAGAGAAGTTTCAAGGCTCCAAGGTCTTGAAAAGGTTTCCAGGAGTCGTGTTGCTGAGAGCTACCATCAGTTCTTAAGGAGCTTCCAACTGTCCTTAAGAAGATTTCAGGACCTTGAACAGGTTCTATGAAGTTCTTTGAGTCCTACAAAGGTTTTAGGGGTTCTTCAGGGGGTTTTGCTGGTCTGTGAGGAGGTCAGAGAAGTCCTTTAAGGTCTAAGGAAGTTCCAGGAGTCCTTTGGGGTGTTTTTGTTAGCTTTCATGGGTTCTTGAGGAGTTTCTAGTTGTCCTTATGAAGATTCCAGGGCCTTGAACAAGTTTCAGGGTTCCTGAGGAGGTTTCTGGAGTTAATGAGTGGTTCTACTGGTCCTGAAGAGCTGATAGATTTCCTTGAGGAGGTTCCAGGGGTATTTGAAGAGTTTGAAGGAGCGCCTGAGGAGGGTGTGTGTGTGTGTGTGTGTGTGTGTTAATGCAGATTGATTTTCACAGCAGGTCATATTGCAGAGCTTTCAGTCTCACACACACACACACACACCGGCAGAGTTAATGTGACATCATGCAGTCTGAGCAGCTGCCAGCTGATTGGACGGTTGGATTGAATCTGCCTCATAAATCCACATTTAGACATTTAGAGAAACTTTATTGATCTGCAGCTCCTTGGAACATTGTGATTGACAGGTTAGTTTCTGACTCCTCCCAGCCTGCAGCCTGCCCACCTGTACTCTCACAGGTTAAACCAGGAAGTGTTCTCTCCGAGCAGATGATCAGCTGCACTACTGAGCGCGTGCAGAATAAACATGATACACTGATCAGATTTCTTTCTTTGGCTGTTCAAACGTTTTAGCAAAAGATCAATAACAAAGCCATCACGCAGCACGCTGTCACTCGGAGGGAAACATGGCGGCCTCTGCAGGCAGCGTCCACGGATCAGTGGAGCAGAACTGTGACGGATGTCGATCAGCAACATTGAACTCCGATCAGACTGTTCAGACTGAGGATCTGGACCTGGATCAGATCTATCCACATATGAAAGGCTTTGTTCAGACTGCAGGCAGATCAGATCTTTAGGGCAGACTGTCGCATTGTTATTGATAAGTGATCAGATCGGATTTGTGCCTCCAGACATCACCAACCTATCTGCGTGGGTTGCCATGGTAACGACATAGGTGTCAGTAACTTCGTACACTGGTGAAGCTGCTTTCCAACGCAGAAGCATCAGGACTGCAGATCCATCATCTCGCCCTCCAAACAATCTTGGATCCGATTTGCAGAAATCACATTTTGGTGTTTTTTTGTTGTCCAGACTTTCTGAAATCAATCTGCAGTCTGAACAAGGCCTAAGCGGTCCACATCACACCAGAACAGATCAGGTTCCATGTGGTTTGTGCCGTTCACACTGTTGTAAAACCAGATCTGAGTCCCTTAGGAGCAGAAAGTCAGATCTGGGGCTCTCCAGCCTGCAGTCTGAGCTTCTCCCTCATGCAGTCAGATCCAGCATGGCCGCTCCAGATGGCTTCTTCCTCATTGGTTCCCCCCCGACCTGCAGAGCAAAGACGAGAGCATGAAGCTGACGAAGCTCTCTTCCTCCTCTTCTTCCGTGTGTGTGTGTGTGTGTGTGTGTGTGTGTGTGTGAGGTAATCAGCGGTAAGTGGAGTGTGTTTCTGGACGGAGACGATCAGCCGCCTGCAGCCGATCAATACTGGGAATGGAGGGAGAGATCTAACAGGTCGTTATCTGTGTGTGTGTGTGTGTGTGTGTGTGTGTGTGCGAGCGGCTCCACGACTTCATTATGTAAAACTCTTGTTTATACAAACAGTTTGGTTGTGTGTGTGTTTGACTGTCAGCTGAACTTCCTGTCAGACATTTCAGAGACAACTCCAAGTCTTGGGTTCAAACTCTGGTCAACACACACACACACACACACACACACACACACACACACACACACACACACACACACACACACAGGTTGAGTTTCAGAGTCTAAGTGTGTCAGTAAAATTATCTGATAACACACACACACGTACTGGAACACAGTAGAATATTTACATTATGTTTCTATGTTTTATGTCTGCAGTGCAACAACACGCTGACGTTACGCCTCAGATAGAGCTGATTCATGCTAATTATTATTATTATTGTTATTATTATGAGATTATGGGATGAACTGCGGCTCATTTACATGTTTAGAGTCAGTAAAGTGTCGGAGGATCTGAAGAGCTGCTCATGTTTCTGATGTTTTATTAGCAGCTTGTAAAGAAAACTCTTTGTTTTGTCTCAAGAACCATCTTCACACAGACGTGTCGGACTGGAGGACACATGCTGTCTCAAACTGTTAACATCAGAGTGTTTCCAGTATAAATATCATGACAGCAGTTTAATTGCAGTATTCCTGAGATTCATGTTGAAGGCAGGAAGTGGTTTCAGGGAGGACTGGGAGGACAGGAGGACTAGGAGGACTAGGAGGATTAGGAGGACTGGAGGACAGGGAGGACAGGAGGACTAGGAGGACTGGAGGACTAGAAGGACTGGGAGGATTAGGAGGACTGGAGGACTAGGAGGACTGGAGGACAGTAATCGCAGTATTCCTGAGAATCATGTTGAAGGCAGGAAGTGGTTTCAGGGAGGACTAGGAGGATCTGGAGGACAGGAGGACTAGGAGGACAGGAGGACTGGGAGGACAGGAGGACTAGGAGGACTGGGAGGATTAGGAGGACTAGGAGGACTGGAGGACAGTAATCGCAGTATTCCTGAGAACTGTGTTGAAAGCAGGAAGTGGTTTCAGGGAGGACTGGGAGGACAGGAGGACTAGGAGGACTGGGAGGACTAGGAGGACTGGAGGACAGTAATCGCAGTATTCCTGAGAACTGTGTTGAAAGCAGGAAGTGGTTTCAGGGAGGACTAGGAGGACAGGAGGACTAGGAGGACTGGGAGGATTAGGAGGACTGGAGGACAGTAATCGCAGTATTCCTGAGAACTGTGTTGAAAGCAGGAAGTGGTTTCAGGGAGGACAGGAGGACTGGGAGGACAGGAGGACTGGGAGGATTAGGAGGACAGGAGGACTGGGAGGACTAGGAGGACAGGGAGGACAGGAGGACTAGGAGGACTGGAGGACTAGAAGGACTGGGAGGATTAGGAGGACTGGAGGACTAGGAGGACTGGAGGACAGTAATCGCAGTATTCCTGAGAATCATGTTGAAGGCAGGAAGTGGTTTCAGGGAGGACTAGGAGGACTGGAGGACAGGAGGACAGGAGGACTGGGAGGACTAGGAGGACTGGAGGACAGTAATCGCAGTATTCCTGAGAACTGTGTTGAAAGCAGGAAGTGGTTTCAGGGAGGACTAGGAGGACTGGAGGACAGGAGGACTAGGAGGACTAGGAGGACTGGGAGGATTAGGAGGACTGGAGGACAGGAGGACTAGGAGGACTGGGAGGATTAGGAGGACAGTAATCGCAGTATTCCTGAGAACTGTGCTGGTGCCAAGGGAAGTGGCTCTTAGGGATGACCAGGAGGACTGGAGGACAGGAGGACCAGGAGGACTGGGGAGGATTAGGGAGGACAGTGGAATCTAGTATTCCTGAGAACTGTGTTGAAAGCAGTGGAAGTGGCTCAGGGAGGACTCAGATGACCAGGAGTGACCAGGGAGGACTTGGGAGGATTAGAGGACTGAGACCAGGGAGGACTGGAGGACAGTAATCGCAGTATTCCTGAGAACTGTGTTGAAAGCAGGAAGTGGTTTCAGGGAGGACTAGGAGGACTGGAGGACAGGAGGACTGGGAGGACAGGAGGACTAGGAGGACTGGGAGGATTAGGAGGACTGGAGGACAGTAATCGCAGTATTCCTGAGAACTGTGTTGAAAGCAGGAAGTGGTTTCAGGGAGGATGCAGATTCTCCAGTAAATGTGAAGAAATGTTATGAACTGGTTCCAGCTGACGGAGGGTTAATGAAGAACTGACTCACAGAGGAAGTTCCCTGTATCTATGTTTCACAGTACTGTGTGTACTACATGCAGTATTTTTGACTGATATTTTCATGGGCTTTGTGTTTTTGGTGTTTTTCTGTTCACGTGATAAGGATTTAGAGAAACGATAAAAGAATCGTCCAGTCCTCACAGTTGAGGGGGGGGGGTTGACAGGCAATGAGTTTAATGTTTCTGTGCTGCGTTCACGGACCGTCCTCACGCATGGAAGCGGTCAATCCAGACTAGTGAGCGGCACTGAAAGCAGCTCAGGCTTCTATTGATTTCCGTTCTGCATCAGAGGAACAATAAAGTGTTTCTGTCACGTCGCTGCACACGTTTTCCTCCCGCTCAGAAACGATCGCAAAGATTTCCAACATCTGCGTCCATCACACGACTGATGACAGAGGCTGAAATCCATCGTGTAGTTTGTAGTTTAGATTCTCTGTCTGGCTCATGTTGGACTGAGTGTGTTATAACTTAGTTCATGAGAAATTCAAATCACATGAAACAAGAGACGACGTAATGAGACTTTCAGCAGCTCATCGCATTCACCAAAGAAATTAACCTCATTATCCAGCCAATAAGACCAGACTGATGATAATGATGATAATGATGATGATGATGATGATGATGATGTCAGCTGTTTGTTTCATCTGGCTGAAGGCCATGAAAAACCTCGACCTCATTTTCCCTCTGACTGCCATCCAGTTTCATCATCTGTGTGCAGTACACTGCTAGCCTAGCTTAGCACAAAGACTTGAAGCAGGGGGAAACGCTAGCCTTAGCACAAAGACTGGAAGCAGGGGGAAACTGCTAGCCTAGCTTAGCACAAAGACTGGAAGCAGGGGGAAACTGCTAGCCTAGCTTAGCACACAGACGAAGCGGGGGGAAACTGCTAGCCTAGCTTAGCACATGACTGGATGGACCGGAAATGATTTCTCGTGTCTTCTTTGGATTAATAATAAGTGACCCCATTAATCCGTCCGTACAGTCCTGATGAAGACGAGGATCCTCTTCAGCGCCTGACAAAGACAGTGTCGTCTTACAGTCTCCTCCTGAATAGAGACGGTTGACTTTAACTGTCTGTTCTCAGTTTGTAGGATGTGACTGCAGCAGCCAGTCAGATGAGGATCAGTTATTAATCCCTGATCAATCATTTATTAATCCCTGCGTGTGTGAACGATGTGAGGTGAGCTGATGCTGCTCACACCTTCAGATCAATGAAGAGAAAAAGAGGTTTGAAGTGTTTGTCATAACTGCAGCAGATATCAGAGGAACGTGTGAGTGTTTCATCTATTGATCATCAGCCGCTCTGCTGGGAACCAATCAGCTTCCTGTCTGTGTAAGTGAATTAAACTGAACTGTGTGTGTGTGTGTGTGTGTGTGTGGGTGTGTGTGGGTGTGTGTGGGTGTGTGTGTGTGTGTGTGGCCCCCCCAGGGCTTAATGAAATAGGAGGTTACATCTGGGGCTCTGTAGGGACGATCGATCAGAGAGAGAGACTCTCTCCGCCTCACGCTTCACATCAGACTGAAGAGAAGCAGGAGAGGAAGTGAGGAAGAGCAGAAAATGGAAATAAAGACCTGAGAGAGAAAACAAACCAGGAGCGGGGCTTTTATTTTGAAATGTTGTAACAAATCGACACCAAATCGTCACGGAAACGAACCTCAACGCTGAAGATTTATTTTATTTTTTTCATTCTTGTGCTGTGAAAAAACCAACAACCCCAAAATGACGACATGTTACGCGGTGATGCAGTTGGTCTTCGGGGTCGTCATAGTGATGATGGTCGCCCGGGGGTGCGGGGCGCGGGTGGTGAGTGGTGAGTTAAGAAATTAAAGTTAAAATAACTAATCTTTAATAAGTTTAATCTTTGTTTTTGTGTGTTTGTACTTTAGTACTGTCAGTGTTGTTGATGTTAATTAATGAGTAATAATTGATTCTAATACATTCAGAGGTTTTTTGGGGGTGAAAACTTTGAAAATGGATCAAATTGCATGAAATCCATCCCAAACCTGAGGTTACTAATGAATAATGAATTTTAATGCATTATATATTAAAGATTTAAAGAGTCTTGTGCATGGATTAAGTTTTGTTTTGTTTTTTTTGTTTTTTACCAAATAGCATTAAACCCATTATTTAATTTATACCTTAAAGGTGAAAATTCAGGGATATTTAGTAAATGTAAAATCCCTTAAATGGTGCAGATAATCAATTAAAATCCCTTAATATATTAGAATCAATTAATGATCCCTGAATCTGGGGTGTGTGACCACAAACTCCATTCAGCACTACTGTAACAGTATGGATCGCTGAGCCGCAATATCAGCCACCACTTCAGCTTCTTTCACTGCTTCAGTTTTAGCCAGAAGCATTAAAGTGGTGGTCTAAAGCTCTGAAAGATGCTGAAATTACTGAAACAAAACCACTGAAAGAAGCTGAGGTGGCAGGTGAAACTGAAGCACTGGCTTTGTTCTTCATTTCAATCTTTCTTGTTTTCCTGCTTCAGCAAGAGAAATTATTACACGTGAAACTATACTGAGCTCCTTAAAATGCTTTTATCTCTTTTCTTGTCTTACGTTCAATGATATATATGATATATATTCAACTGTATCTGATCTTATAATATATATTCATTTATTCTAGTAGACAGATATATATGGAGCTCTTTAGTGGCTTTAACAGTAAAGTGATGATGGTGCAGAAGAGAATCCAGCTAATCACTTAAAGTAGCTCTGAGTGTGTGTGAGGCTGTTTTAACCAGACTGAGTATTAATCACTGCAGCTATTCACTGGGCATCTTTACACACACACACACACACACACACACACACACACACACACACACTCTGCAGTGACTGCTGTACAGATATCAGCATACTGTTTCTATGCACAGTGATGATGTCACTAATGTAGTGATGATACAGTCATGTCACACATAGTTAAGGAAGAAGGACGTTTCCTTGTTAGGGATCGAGCAAGAGGGAAGCCTTCTTTTTAGGTATGAAGCAAGAAAGAAGCTTCCTCGTTAAGGCTTAAGGTGTCAGTCAACACATAGTGGGTGGGACAGTGACTGTCTTCCTCTCTCAGGTCAGACGGTGTGTTTGCACGATCCAGAGCGTCCCTGTTATAAGATTGCATATTTCCATGACGTGTCGAGCCGTGTTGCCTTCAGGGAGGCACGTCAGGCCTGCGAGATGGACGGAGGGTCGCTGCTCAGCATCGAGAGCTCGGCCGAGCAGAGAGAGATCGAAAATCTGCTGCAGGTGAGACACACACCTGGTCTTCTTCATCTCCTTGTCTTCCTCCTCTCATCTTTCTCCTCTTCCTCCTCGTCTCCAGAAGCTGCGATCAGGAGCAGTGGGCGGTGCGGAAGGAGGCGCAGGTGGAGGCGGTATAGCAGACGGTGATTTCTGGATCGGTCTGACTCGGGTGGACGGAGTTGATCAGACTCATCCTGAACTCAGCAACACCTTTACTTCCTGTCCACAGCTCTACCACTGGACCGATGGCAGTCTGGCCTCCTTCAGGTGAGTGCGATGTTAGTGCTGCACCAGGTGATCGTCCATAAACAGGCTGATCACGATTGATAGGTCTGTGTCCCCATCTCTAGATGTGGAAATCTTTTCAACAGTGTTATTTATTTGTTGAGGTAGTTTGGAGAAAGTTTGAAGTAAAGAACTAAACAAATCTTCGTCATCAAGGTGAAGAGATGGTTTAGAAGAGGTAACCAGATCTCAGTAAATAACCCACGAGACTCCCTGAGGGAACAAAAAGAAATGTCTTTGAGCCAGCTGTCGTAGGAAGGACGAATGTTTCCAACGACCTGCTGTAAGAAAGACGATCGGGGGAAATATGGAGCCTTTACACTTCCATCTTCGATAAAAATCTGACAATAACATAACGTTTCGTTGTATACCTGCAGTGCTAGATTGGAAAGCTTGACAGGCATAGCAACAGTAACTGAGGGGGGCGAGGCTTAGCAAACAGCCAATTACTAGTGATGATGATGATGATAAGATAAGATAAGCCTTTATTGTCCCACAGCGGGGAAATTTTCAGCGTTACAGCAGCCAGCAAGAGTGTCCTTTATAGAAATACAATAGAATAAATAGAAAAATAGTCCTGTACACAGTAGACAGAAATAAATAATAAAGTGACTGCGTGCAGTTGTAAGTATGAACAAATAAAGATAAAATATTGCACATATATAATGTACATGTACATGAAACATTTTTCACAGCAACAGATGAAGTAGATAACATCATGAATAAAATATATGCATGAAGATAATGCACAGCAGCAGATGAAGTATAGTAGCAAACAGTCTGCGTACCGACAGTCGTGTGTAGATTACCGGGAGTTGTACTGATTGTAGAGTCTGACAGCAGCAGGCAGGAAGGACTACGGTACCTCTCCTTCAGACACCGCGGGTGGAGCAGCCGGTCGCTGAAGGAGCTGCCCAGTGCTGATAGAGTGACCTGTAGGGGGTGGGAAGTGTTCTCCTGTAGTGATGATAGGTTGGCCACCATTCTCCTGGCTCCCACCACCTCCACTGGGTCCAGAGGGCATAGAAAGTCCTCAGGAGCGCCCCCTGCACTCCAAAAGACCTTAGTCTCCTGAGCAGAAAGAGGTGGCTCTGGCCCTTCTTAAACAGAGCGTCCGTATTGTCTGACCAGTCCAGTTTGTTGTTCAAGTGAACACCCAGATACTTGTACGATCTCACAATCTCAATGTCCGTTCCCTGGATGTTCACTGGTGTAGGTGGAGGGAGTTTGCGCCTGCCGAAGTCCACCACCAGCTCTTTGGTTTTACCCGCATTGATCTGGAGGCGGTTCAGCTGACACCAACCCACAAAGCCCTGGGTCAGTTCTCTGTACTCCCTATCATCCCCGTCGGTGATGAGGCCGACAATGGCAGAGTCGTCAGAGAACTTCTGCAGGTGACAGTTCGAAGTGTTGTGGGTGAAGTCCGCTGTATAGAAGGTGAACAGGAAAGGCGCCAGGACGGTTCCCTGGGGGGGGGGGGGCTGCAGGCAGGGAGGGTAGATGGTGATGATGGTTGCAGGGGGGATGGGGCAGGGGGAGGGGTAGATGCCTGATCGAATCTGTTGAAGAATACGTTCAGGTCATTTGCCCACTTCTGATCCCCCGCAGGCCGGGGCTTGGAGTCCATATGGCCCGAGAACTCCTCTGGTGTTATTTTGCTGCAGCTGACTCTCCATCTTCCTCCTGTAGCTGTTTTTCCCCTCCCTGATCCTCCTCCTCAGCTCTCGCTGAACAATCTTCAACTCCTGATGATGATGATGTTGTAGGAACTGGTATTTTGACGAGCCGTCCTGTGGAGGAGAGGCCTGCGTCGTGATGTACCATCAGCCAACTGCACTTCCTGGTCTGGGCGGGGCTTATCTCTACCAATGGAATGACGACCGCTGCAACATGAAACACAACTTCATCTGCAAATACGAACGAGGTACCATCAGCCAATCAGCTTCACTCTCTGATAAACAAACCAGGTTTCTTTAATTATTTTGTTCTTTCTTTTGTTCCGTCTTTCGTTCTCTTGCTCTCATTTTTTCTTTCTTTTTTTTGTTATTTTATTCTTTCTTTCTCTCTTTAGTTCTTTTCTTTGTTCATTGTGTCTTTCTTTCTTTCAGAGAGCCATCTTGTGAAGAAACATGATTACACACCTGGAGGGCGGGGCACAGGTGAGCAGGAAAGTCCTTGTAAGGTCATCACTTCCAAATGTTCGATATATATATCTCTTCTACACATTAATGTACATTAATATATACTTTTACTTTGAAAGAATGAAGTACACAAAGATGAGTTCCTGCCGGTGCTGATGATACTTCTGTATCTTCACTCAAGTAGATTTTTGAATGCAGGACTTTAACTTGTGACAAAGTATTTTTACAAAGTATTTGGTGGTATGGCTGCTTTTACTTTGGTAAAGCATCTGAATACTTCTTCCACCACTGAAGACAGAAACAAGGAGATACGAGGAAATGGAAAAGCAGATAGTTGTTTAGTGAAGAAGGTGGAAATACGTGTCGTCCGTGAGATAGAAAGGTGTTGAAATAAGTTCTAAAAGGCTTTTGGTGCACAGGTGGAGGAGAGGAACAAACTGGTATCTTGGTGATTTTATCAACAAAACTCAGAATAATGCTAAAAACTATTTTAATTAAACCTCTCCGACCAGAAGATGGGTTTAAAGCTGCATCAAAAGTAAATGTTTAATGTATTTAAAGCAGTAAATCAGTCTGCATTGATCTATTAATGAAGATGATTGATTCTGACAGCATCAGTTTCTCCTTCACTTCATTAAATCCCTGCAGACACCTGAAGGCAGCACGACATCACACACTGTTTACTGTGTTTAGCTTCATTAAATCACCTGCAAACGACAGCAGGCTGCTACAGACACACACACCTGTACACACACCTGACTGTCACATATAAGTCGTATTCTACGTCAGATTCCTGGAGCTCACTCATCTGCTTCATGACTTCTGCGTCGGATTGATGTGATCATAGAAACGGGTTCATCAAACGATTGATTTGATTATTAATGACGTGTCTGGCTGCAGGTTTCTGGTTCTGTGTGTTCACATGTCTCTCCGTGTGTTGAGCTGTCGTTGTCATGCTTCTCTGTGATTGGCTCAATTTTTTCGGAGCGATGAGACCAGTGATGTGATTGGCTGAGAGAGTATTTATTAACCACCGTGTGATCTGTATTCACCTCCACTCAGCAGAGCAGCAGGTGGAGACGCTTTCACTGCTCGTTTGTTTGATTCAAATACGTCCCGATGTGTGTTAGTGATGGACACTTCAGACTGAAAGATGTCAATAACTATCGATGGATTGTTCAGATGTTCATGTTCTCTAGAAGATGAATCCTACTGACTTTTCCTGTAGCACCACCATGAGGTCAAACTGTGTGTGTGTGTGTGTGTGTGTCCTCAGAGGCCACAGCAGGTGGAGGTGTGGTCAAACAGTCTGCAGGCAGTGAGGAGGTTCCCCCTCAGGTCACAATGGCTGGAGCTTCAGGTACAAACTGACCTCTGACTGACCTGTGACCTCTGCTCTGGTCTCATGTCTCTGTGTGTCTCTCTTCAGGCATGTTACTGGTGTACGTGATCATCCCCACAATCCCCCTGCTGCTGCTCATCCTGGTGGCTTCTGGGACATGTTGTTTTCAGATGCTCAGTAGAAGGTAAGACTGACCCACACAAACTACAAATCCCAGCATCCTTTGCTGCTGCTGGCAAATCTGCTTACACTGTGACTACTGTTACTGCTGATGATGCAGGCTTTTATTGTGTGTGTGTGAGTGTGTGTGTAATAATAATAATAATATAATAATAATATGTATATATATATATTTAATATATTTAATATGTAATGAAATGTATGTAATATTAATATATATGTTTAATAATGTGTAATGTGTGTGTGTGTGTGTGTGTGTGTGTGTGTGTGAAGTGTATGTATTTATTAATGTGAAATTATATATATTTAGTAATAATATATTTAATAATGTATGTATTAATGTGTATATATGTTTAATAATAATAATGTATGTATGTATATAATAATAATAATAATAATAATAATAATAATGTATATGTAATATGTATTTAATATGTGTATAAGCATATATATTTAATATGTATAATAATATGTAATATATGTAATATGTAATATGTATGTATTTATGTATGTTTAATAATATGTATACAATATGTAAATATATATTTAATAATAATATATAATAATATGAAATATATATTTAATAATAATATGTAAAAAATTAATAATAATAATAATAATATGTAATGTATGTGTAATAAGTGTGTATGTGTATGTTTATGTAAATATGTATGTGTAAATATATATTTGTAATGTGTATGTATGTAAAGTATATGTGTATGTGTGTGTATGTATGTGTATTATTATTATGTGTATTTATGTATGTGTGTATGTAAATATATGTTTGTATGTGTATTGTATGTAAAACTATATGTGTATATGTGTGTGTGTGTGTGTGTGTGTGTGTGTGTGTGTGTGTGTGAGTATGTGTGTGTATGTGTTTGTGTGTGTGTGTGTGTGTGTGTGCAGTGCTTACTCAGTGATTATGACGGGTCAAACACTCAGATGTCTTGTTAACAAGAGCTGATTTACAGCTGCTCCTGGCTCAGTGCCCTGCTTCACTGTGTGTGTGTGTGTGTGTGTGTTACCTGTGTGTGTGTGTGTGTGTGTGTGTGTGTGTGTGTGTGTGAGTGAGAGAGAGAGAGAGAGAGAGAGAGAATCAATACCTGGCATCAGTTCTTCCAGCAGACAATCTGCTTCCCAGCAGTCTCTGGGAGCTAACCAGCAGCTGGTAGAAGTTCTATATGTTTGGTTCTGGTGGGCCGACGTTGTGCTGCATTCTGAGTTCTTTTTTATTTCTTTCCAAAGCTGCAGATAACTCCGTCTTAAAAGAACAAACATACAGCCTCAGTCTCGGGCCAGGTTCAGGTCTCAAATACCAGGCGGGTTCAGTCGGGTATGGGCCAGGTCTCGGTTTTAGGCCCGTGCAGAACTCGAGTGCTGACTAAACAACCGGACTGAGACCAGCTGAAAAGTCTGAATAAATCATGAAGCTGAACTAATAACATGATCAATCATGTGGTAACCATGGTAACACTGATGATGACGATGTTGATCTCCCCCTGCAGTACTCCTCGCACCAAGACCGGCGTCAACCAGTCGAACCTGTGGATCTCCAGGACACCCAAACCGGACAGCATGGAGGTCTGACTCCACCCTGTGACATCACAGCAGCTTCAGCACCTCGCCGGCGGAGGGATGACTTCCCTTCGCGGCTCAACCAATCATCATCATCAGGCGGTGGGCGGAGCTTTGAGAGGACGATGATGTCATCACGGAGGCTTTTTGAATTCCTGCTGAAGTTCGTCTCGTGATTTACTGCAAACCTGCAGCTCCTGTATTATTACTGCATTACTGCACCTCTACAGATACTACAGAGTACACACATTACTGCACATGGACATCACCTGCATGCATTTACTGTACAGGTACTTCCTTCCTTCCTTTCCTTCTGTCCTTCCTTCCTTCCTTTCCTTCTCTCCTACTTAGTTTTTTCTCTACTTTCTTCTATCCCTCCTCCATCCTTTCTTTATTTACACCCTTCTTTCCTTTCCTATTCCTCTTTCCTTTCATCCTAATTCTTTACTTTCAGTACCTTCCTGCTTCCTTCCTTCCTTCCTTCCCTACTTTCATTTTGGAAATGAAGCGTCCCTCGGGGGTGGAGTCACTGCAGGGGTGCGTTTGATTTTAGAGCGAGCTGATGAAGCAGCTGCACAGAGGGGGGTGGGGGGGTGATGGATCCATTAAAGAACAGAGATGAAAGAGGAAGAGACGATCAGAAGAGGTTTTATAACGCTAAAGTTCACATCGTGTCGCAGTTTGTTTTTTTTCAGTTTCAGTTTACGAAGCTCAGATTAATCCGTCGCTCATTTACTGAGTTTAAACCCCAGAGCTTCTAAATGTAGACACTTTAATACAGTTTGGTTAACTTTAATGGATTCTTTGTCTCTTAACATCCCAGTTGACCAAGAAATAAACCGATTAAAAATACCTCATTATAATCCATCAATCAATCCATTAGCTGTGCCATTAATTAAATCAGATTAATGGGAAAACTAATGGGATTTTAAAGTAGTTTTTAGTTCCTGTTACCATGGAAACTCAGTTTGTCATGTGATCGAATAGTGGAACCATCACCTGACAAACATCCACACACTCTGTAGTGCTGTGTGTAACATCCACACACTCTGTAGTGCTGTGTGTATGTGTGTGTCTGTGTGTGTTGTACGTCGACTCTCTGAAAAAGTTTGTCAAAAATTAAATAAATGCTTTCTGTGACTCTGTTAATGTGTGTGACGAGTCAGAATTCAACCAATCAGCTGCTTCCATCTAAGACATTACAACGACAGACTCCTGAGAGAGCAGAGGAGGGGAAGGAAACATATACAGATATGTATGTGTATATACATATGTACATACTACATACATATATGTATATAAACAGACCTGCAAACTCACAAGAGGTGAAAAAGGTGACATGTTCGTAAAGTCAACCCCTGTAGGGGGGTCTGTGGGCATCCTCCCCCTGAAGAAAGTTTTTGTGAGAAGAAAATAAAGGGAAAAGACAACATTTGCCAAGAGGGCATGCGAGCTCTTGTTGCTGTAATTGATTTATTTTGTGCAGAGGCTGCATTTTGTAAACCCTTTTGTTTTTTAAATACTGTGACAGCGGGAAGCTGTGCTGGACTCCCTTCACCTCCGTTTTCGCCTCAACCTTTAGCCAGGCCCAGCTCCATCTGCACCTCAGCCAGAGTCAAGCTGCACTACATTGCACAACAGTGTCTTCCTCTTTAAACTCTCTCATTCTGAAAAATAATTGTCTAGATATCATCAGCTGGCTTCATGGCCTCCTTTTTCATTATCATAAAAGTTTGTTAAGGTTAAGAGCCGCTGTTTCCTTACGTTTCCGTTTTTATTTCCCTCGTAACTTACGACAATGACGGACATTACCATCGGATAACAATACGGATGCAGTGGGAGTTAGCCTTAACAAACTTTTGATTCTGAACTGTAGCGTTGTAATCATAGACTGTATGGTTGTAATACACAATTTACTGAAGTTAACGTTAGCTGACGTGCTAACAAGCTGGCAAGCTTTCCATTATAAACAGGTTGGGAACGATTTGATGGGGTAACATTAGGAAAAAATTATCACGACACACTTCAACTTGATTTGGCAAGTGAACGTTACTTTAGCAACTAGTTAACGTTAAGTTAAACAGCATATTAGGTCGTTGGCAGCAAACGAGACTAACCTCAAAACTAGTGTCCATTGTAGTAGTACCGCGAAAAGTCTTTATACACCCAGAGAAAAGAAGACGATGCAGTTATCTTGATTCTGAAACTCTACGGATCTACACGATTCACATGAATGATATTGATTCAAAACGGTGAATTTTGCCGAAAAGCGATTAGTTTGTAGGTATGATATAGGGAACGATGGAGGTAGAGAAAAAAATAATCTACATTTCCATGACAACTGAGCAAACTCCATCTGCTGAGGAAGATCATGTGATAGAATTGAAAGCTCCAGAACAGCTGACATTTACTAAAAGATTTCAAATGACTGATAAGTGGATCATCATTCACACTTTATTAAAGCGTCAGAACAGAATTTATCTTTAAGATGAACCCACAAGAACCCATTTCACTTATTCAAAATGTGCAGAACCGTCTGAGATCAGGAGGTTCTCACAATGTTCTCCCAACGTTCTCCATTTCTCTGACTGCCAAACTGCCAAAACACATCTTTTCAGGGCAGAATGACAACATGTGGTCCGTTTCAGTTCCAGCTTCAGGTTCAGTTTGCTGCCAAAACCCCTCAGAGCAGCAGACCAATTCTAAATCACAAACTTTAAGGTTCAAAGTTCAAAGACACGTGGCCAGAGGGCGGGATGGTCTGAGCACGCTCAGTTCAGACGGTCAGGTAGTGATGAGCTGCTGAACGGCGTCTGTCTCAACGCTCGCCGCAGCCTCACAGCCCTCAGCTGCAGCGTCGACAGCCAACACCGTCTCCTCCTGTTTGTAAGTCAGAGCGGGCATCATGTCATCATCAAACAGGATGGGCGGGGCTTCCTCTGCGGGCACCGTCCCCACGCCATGCATGCGCTTCTTGTGCTGCTGCAGGTTCCCGCGGCGGTTGAAGCAGGCGGTGCAGAGGTCGCAGGTGAACGGCCGCTCCCCGGTGTGGATGATGACGTGTCTGGCGAGCTGCGAGCGGCACTTCTTGTCTTTGCCGCAGATGTGGCAGATGAAGCTCTGCGGTGGGCGTGCCCCGTTGGCGTGGACGACCTCGCGGTGTCTCTTCAGGTGGCTGAGGCGTCTGAAGCTGCGGCTGCAGAAGTCGCAGCCGTACGGTCGGGTCTCACTGTGGATCAGCGAGTGACTCGCCAGCAGAGACTTGAACTTGAAAACTTTGCTGCAGATCGGACATGGGAATGCTTTCTGTGCCACTGTGCTCTTCCTGCGTCCGGCGGCTTGAGGCGCCTCGTTCACTTTGACCCTCAGGTGAACGCGCACGTGGTGCTGCTTCAGGCAGGTGGCGCGCTGGAAGCTGCGCAGACAGATGCCGCAGCGGTGAGGCTTGTCGCCTGAGTGAATGCGGGAGTGAGCAGCGAGGAGCGCTTCAGACTTCAGCCGCTTCCCACAGACGCCGCAGGCGAACGGCGCGTCGGGCGTCTGGTTCTCATCGCCGTTCGCTCGGTTGGCATGGACCAGGATCTTGTGGCGTTTGAGCTGGTAATGACGGCTAAACTTGCGTCCGCAGATGTTGCAGAGGTGCGGCCGCTCTCCGGTGTGAGTCTGGATGTGGACGGCCAGCTGCGACCGGCATTTAAACTCTTTGCCGCAGAAGTCGCAGAGCAGCGAGCTCAACTGCTGAGGCTCCGTGGCGCCGTCGACGTGGACGATCTTCTTGTGGTGCTCGAGGTCGTTGGTCCTCATGTAGGCTTTGGGACAGAGGTCGCAGCGGTGAGGTTTAACCCCCGAGTGGATGACCTCGTGCGTTCTCAGCCGGGACCTGCAGCTGAAGGTTTTGCCGCAGACCGCACACAGCCAGGCCTGCACCTCGCGCTGCTTCTCCAGCTTGGCGACGCCGTTGGGGTGCAGCCGGCTCAGGTGGTGCTGCAGGTTGTCGCGGCGGTTGAAGCGCAGTTCACACAGGTGGCAGGCGAACGGCTTCTTCCCTGTGTGGATGAAGGAGTGTCGGGCCAGACTCGACTTATTCTTCATCACTTTACCACAAACGTCACACATGGTGCTGTCGGGCTCCAGCTTCACCACACGAAGAGGTGCATGCTGGGACTCTGAGTCCAGCTGGACGTCCTGGAGAGGCGAGGGAGATGGGTGAGAGTTGACATCTGGGTGGAGATACAAACAAAAAAAACATGAATAAATTAAATAAAATATAAATTTGTTTTTTTTTTTTAAATACAAAACTTATTAAAATAAAATTGAAAAAGAAAACAATCGAAAAATAATAAAAATGCATATAAATAAGTTGTACACAAATATATTAATAAAGTAAAAATGAAAAAATAATAAAGATAAATTAAATATACAGTATACATCTATAATATAAACAATTATATTCCTCCTTAATAAAATCATGTATTCAAATATAAAATATTTAAATAAAAAATGACAAATATTATTTTAAACAAATAATTTTTAATTAAAAGCTATAAATATTTTCAAATATATAAAAACTGAATGAAAAAATGTATTTCGACTAAATAAAATCTGATTTTAAGGTCTGATATTTGATGATAACTGAAGACGTGTCACATGAAACTCACCTCCCTCAGGTGGAGTCCAGGTGGGATCACCTGTGTCCTCCTCCACCACCTCCTCCTCCTCCTCCTGTTGGTGGTCAGTAACAGGTGACACACGCCGTTGGCGGCGTTGAGCCGGACTTTGTTTGGCGGTGCTCTGAGGAGGCGGTTTCCTCTGGGATCTGGACCTGGACTGGGTGGGTTTGGGGGAGGCTTTGATGGCAGGTTGGATGGGTCTGGTTCTGGTCCGGTTGGTGGTGCAGTGCTGCAGCAGAGCGCCACCATCTGTTCCATCAGGTCTGACTGCAAAACACTGCAGCAGCATCGCAGAAGAACCTGCAGACAGAGAGTTTAATCATTTAATCAAGTCCTTAAGTCCAGACTCAAGCCCTGAAGTCCAGACTCAAGCCCTGAAGTCCAGACTCAAGCCCTGAAGTCCAGACTCAAGCCCTTAAGTCCAGACTCAAGCCCTTAAGTCCAGACTCCAGCCTTTAAGTCCAGACTCAAGTCCTTAAGTCCAGACTAAATGTAGCAACATTAGAAACAATCTCATGTCTGAATGAACAGAAAACACCTGTAACACGACTGAATGATGTCAGATTAAGGTAAAGACTGCAGCGCACGCACACACACACACACACACACACACACACACACACACACACACACAGATTTAATCATTGATTGATACGTATCGTCTCCCAGGCTCAAAGGAAAGAAATAAACTTTAATAAACAGTGAAACTCAGAGTTCAGTTTATAAAAAGGATTCATCTCTGCCTTACGCTGACAACTATCATATCCAAGTAACAGTAAACACAACACACTGTTCTCCTGTCGCCCCTCGCAGCAAGCAAGTTCTTCAGAAATCAAATCCACTAAAGATCCCAGGGTACTCTACGTCACATGAAAACTGTCACACAGGAAGACAGCCAAGTACACAGACAGAAACAACAGGGGACCTGGTACTAATACAGTCTGTAACTTCAACATGTGATTCTCAGCATGGACCTAAACTCTGATCAGTCACATGTCTGCTGCCACCTGCTGTCAGAAATATGTCACTGCAGTCAGTCCTGCTGGTTCATGAGCTTCACTGTCCTCTCTATTAACAGGCTTTAACAGCTGTGAGACGCTGTTTATATTTCATAAGTCATTGTTATATTTAACATGTCAATCACAGATATCCTGGACCTTCATGTAAGCAAATTTAGGCTAAAAAACGGGGCTCAAGTTGTAGCCCACAGCTAACTCACTGTCTCCATGGCAACATTATACTTCCTGTTTACATCCCCATTATGGGAACTGTAGTTCAAAAACACAGAGCAGGTTATCCCCAAATAGAATTAAAACAAATAATAATAATAATAATAATAATAATAATAATAATAGGAGTTACAGAGACTCAGAGTGTCTCATGTTCCAGAAACCCTAACACACACACACACACACACACACACACACACACACACACACACACACAGTGTGTTGAAAACACAAACTGATGGGATTTCTGAGTGGTTCACAGTGTTCTGACAACAACAACATGTGACAACATGTCAGGTTAACACATGAAGCCACTGTGAGCAGGTGTGTCTCACCTGTGTGTCTCAGCACAGACTGTGTGTCTCACCTGTGTGTCTCCAGCTGAGCTGCTGAGTCAGCAGGTCCACCTGGACAGCAGCGTCCCTCCTCTCTGCTGACTCGCTCTGACAGCCCACCTCCCTCCTCTCCTCCCTCCTCTCCTCCTCTGGACTCTCCCACTGGCAGCCCACCTCCCTCCTCCTCTCCTCCTCCTCCTCCTCCTGTCCTTCACCTCTTAGCAAGAAGACACAGAGCGGTTCTCCTCCTCCAGGAGGCTCCAGGAGTCCAGACGACATCTTTCAAACAGGACCAGAACACCAACAGAGGACACATCATTATTGTTACCTCACTGTCGTGCAATAATAACACTTATGTGCAATATATACACTACCACACACTTTATTCACCTTATACACTTCATATACTTTATGGATGTGTACCTACCGTGCTCTTACTTATTATTTAATAATTTTAAGTATTTTTCTATTTATATCCCTATTTATCTTTTATTCTACCTCTTATCTGCGCTGTAACAATGTAAATGTCTCCACTGTGAGACTATTAAAGGATTTCTGATTCTGATTCTGATTTATTCAAACGTGCTGCTGTGTGTCCGTTAAACAGGGCGTCAAAATTCAAACTTGAAGAAATGAAACATTCGACCAACAGTCCAACACTTAAAGACAGTATGTCAGCCATGTTGCTCTGGTCGCTGGCAGCCACAGTGTAACACTGGCAGCTAAACATTACACTGGAAGATAATTGTTCACTGCTGGCCGCTGTCACTCATGTAATGAACAGCTTCTGGTGGTCTCTAAGCTAGCAGCATTAGTTTTAGCCACATATCAACCCTGTATGTGGAACATTGTGCCTTGAACTAGGGAGGGGCTCTGATACCTGAGATTCATTTCACTCCGCGGCCAACGAATCCGTTATTGAATCTTTGATTCCTGATCGCTCTCTGATCGTCTCTTCAGCCTCTGTCTGACTCTACAGACGAGCTGCTGACTGACTCAACATGGCCGACCACCTTAAACAAAGTGTGGAGACTTCACCAAAGTCAACCAAACACCCTGACAAATGTAATGTTAGTGACAAAGGTGTTAATGACAAGTCCCAGTGTAAATATTGATCTTCAGTCCGACGCGTTAAAGTAAGAACTTGTGTTCTGTTTGATCAAAAGGATGAGTTCAGCCTGCTGCCGCTGTTACACCAGATTCTGTGACCTGCACCAGAGCAACAACCAGCTAACGTTCAGCTAACATTTAGCTAACGTTCAGAGCTTCCTGCACAACAATCACACAGTTATTCAGTTGATATTTACAGAACAATAAAGTAGAATGCATATTATTTCCACAGTGTTGTTTTTACTTGTGCAGTGAGGAGCAGACTGAGTCAGGACAGGGTTTGTGAGTCAGGACAGGGTTTGTGAGTCAGGACAGGGTTTGTGAGTGTCACACAGTAGAGACTCAGTATACTCACTATAGGCTAGCTCCACTAGCTTAGCCACCAGGAAATAACATTCATCACATCAGTTTCCTACAATAAGTGCTTATCTCCCAGTATAATGCCGAGTGTTAGCTACTAGCTAGCTTTACACAGTAACGTTACCTGCCCGTGACACAGCATCTACATACCGACAGCAGCACCTGTGGGTCAGCAGAGCCGGTGAGGAGTGACATTATAATCACTGCGTTTACTTTCTTTATATTGGAGACGATGAGTGGAGTTTAGTCTGTCAGCGGACTCTACTTCAGTCTGTTTACAGACAAACAAAACAAACTCACTGTTTATTCTGATATCAAACACCGCCCGCCTGCCTGCCTGCCTGCCTGCCTGCCTGCCTGCCTGCCTGCACACTTCCTCTAACCGCTCCGTTTCATCTCCCCTCACATGCTAACATTAGCACAATGCTAACTTCAACTAAGTAACACCCCATCCCCCGACAGATGAAATAAAGGTGTCCGTTTTACCTGCGAGCTGAGAGGGTCAGACTGTGCGTGTGAGGAGGATTTAATGTTCCGGACGGATTCAACACAACAGATTTAACTTCAGACAGAAAACCACCAAAACACCACCGACACGCCAGGCCGCACCGGAAACACTTCTTCTTCTTCTTCTGTTCCTCATTGGTTTCCGGCAGGATGTACGTTGAGGCGGGTTAACGCTGCCCCCCACAGGCCAGAATACACACTGCAACTCATTTCTATTTAATTCAACGGACGATGGAGCTTAAATTAATGTGAATATAAATATAAATAAGATTGTAATATAAATATTTGTGCTTCAACTAACGAATATTTTATTTAGGATTATTTTCTCATAGTCTATAAAATATAAGAAAATCGTGAAAAATGGTCATTTTATCTGACCAACAGTTCAACCCCAAAGAAATTCAGTTTACAGAGAAAAGAGGAAAATGTTTACATTTTAGAAGCTGGAAGCAGAGAATTTCAGGCATTTGTGCTTAAAAACGTACGTGAGTGATAAATGATGAATCTATTATTAAAATTGTTACTAATACATTTTATGTTGATGGCCTAATCAATGAATCTACTGATCGTTTCAGCTTCTTCAGCTTTTCCTGTAAGTCTGTAGTCATTATTATTATTATTATTATTATTATTATTATTAATACTAAAAACTAAACCTATTTACAGAACAAGAGGAAATACATTTAAGATAAAAACTGTTCAACATAAATGATGACTGCTCATTCTTTCCCGTTTTTCATGAATAATAAATTATTGTCTTGAAGGTGTTAAATTCTGCTTCAGCAACACTTACAGTAATGTAAATATGAAAACATGACGTCAACTCCGCTGACAGTCTTGAGCAGAGAAACGTGGCCGCTAAAGGAAGTGATACAGCTCACGTGTCTCCTCCCACAGCTCTCCTCCTATTGGCTCCCCCAGACTGAGATCTGCAGGTGGACCCTTCTCCACCTGATTAACCACAATACTAGCAGGCTCTGGCCTCCAGGTTCGGTCACCGCCCCCTGGTGGCACAGAGGAGAACTGTTGTAGTTCTTCATCTGATTGGCTGCCGAGGCGACACACAGTGTCACATCAGTGAAGAGAGACTCCAGTTGAAGAGTGTACACAGATTTTTATTTGTAGTATTTTGGAATCATACAACATAAATAAAAGTTTTCATTACAATAATGTTCTCATCAGCACCAGAGCCTTACGCCAACAGGGTTCAATCAAAACCACAACCATATGTTACCACGGTTACACCACCCAGAGCTGTTTATAACCAGTTACAGCAGCCCAGAGCTGTAGATAACCAGTTACACCACCCAGAGCTGTTTATAACCAGAGTTACACCACCCAGAGCTGTATATAACCAGAATTACACCACCCAGAGCTGTAGATAACCGGAGTTACACCACCCAGAGCTGTAGATAACCAGTTACACCACCCAGAGCTGTTTATAACCAGAGTAACACCACCCAGAGCTGTATATAACCAGAATTACACCACCCAGAGCTGTAGATAACCGGAGTTACACCACCCAGAGCTGTATATAACCGGAGTTACACCACCCAGAGCTGTTTATAACCAGGGTTAGGTTGTGTCCTGGTCTAACCGTAGTTCTGATGGTGGAACATTAAAATGGTCCGACATGATTGTCTCTCTCTGTGTGCTTCACAAGAACAACGACGACAACATCGACACTGAGAACAACTGAAGGAATAAATATTCTTCTTCCTGCTTCCTCCTGCTTTATTTACATTATTAACAACTCGAAACCACCAACCAGCATCATCCAGCTGCTGAAGAGGAAACAAACAGAAACACAGACACCACAACCTGAAGGGGACCGGGGTTCAAACTGAAGACCATGTGGTCGGATGTTTCAGGTCCAGTTAGTTTTTTAATCTGCAGCAGTAAAGATCAAACACCACGGTTACTCTTAACATGAACATATTCAGATATCTTTATGTTTCTCAGTGGAAGGACAGAAAACACAGATGATGACAAAAGAATCTCAACTCAAGGTCTACTTACTTGCTTTTTCCAGTGCTCTTGAGTTTGCACGGTTGCCATGGCAATGTAGATGTTGAAACCTTCTGTTCTTCTGAGCTCCTCCAGGATTTCTCACCAAACTGGCAACTGTGCAAACTCATTCTGTGATGTGGCTGAAAGCTCTGGAACAAACACAAGTAAGTGGACCTTCAAATTAGGGCTGAACTGATTGTTTTGATTATCAGTTAGTCTCTCGATTCGTTTTTCAAATATTCGATTAATTGTTTGGTCTTTCTGGTTCTCGAACTGTGTGACCAAACGTTCTGTGTCCTCATTAGTAACCATGTTTCATCAGCAGCACCTTTAATGTACGGTGTCCCACAAGACTCAATTCTTCCAGTTCTCTGCTGCCTTTCGGTCACAGAATTAACCTCTGAGATCACTGCATGCTGACGACGCTGTGTCTCCATAAAACAATGGAGATGTTTCCTACAACAGACCGCTCTCTAAGCCCCGCCCCCTTAGTTACTGTTGCTAACAGTCAATCTTTGATTCTCGTGCTGCACTTAAACAGTGTACGGTGATAACGGTGCAGGTTTACCATCAACATGAAACAATGGTTCCTTGATTTCACACAGAAGTAAACAAAAGCAGCTCCTGACTGTCACTAACAGATTTAATCAGCTGTTGCTAGCTAGCTAAGTAAGCTAACGTTAGCTCCATTAGGACATTTTAATGTTTCCAGATAACTTGGTTTAAAAGCAGAACCCTGTTAAAGGGTCTTGCTGTTGCCGTTGCTTTGCATGATTTGTGCACTTAGAACATCTTGTTAAAGGACTGCAGATGAAAATTAGCCTGCTGGCTAACACTGGCACATATTGATTAATGACTGTCCTTATAAATAAAGAAATGAAATGCATGTGGGGGGTACATACATGATATTATGCTAATGGACTGAGGCTAAAGCTAACAGGTCCCAGGTAAAATCCTTTTAAGCTAATGATATGCTGAACTCTCATCCTTGGAAGTGACACTCGGTTACGACTGTAGGTAGTCAGTTAGTTAGCCAGACATGCTAACATTAGCAGCGTACATTAGAGCAGACAAACACTGTTTAATTCATTCTTACACAAACTGTAACAAGTTCCTGTTGCTAAGCTAGGACTGGACAATCACCGTTTGGGGGAGGGGTTTAGTGAACAGTCAGTTACTGAAATAGCTGGTGATGCGTTCTGTTGATCTGACTGATTAATCGACCAATCGTTTCCTGGCGATGATTCTGACCAATCAGATGTGACGTCGTCGTTTAAAATCTGAAAGCATGAAAACGCTCCTGGTCCTTTCTACCATATTTGACTTCTCCTCCTCCTGCTGGCAGCCAGCGGACACATTTTATATCCCATCATGCTCTTAAAGGACCAGCGGCTTTTCCCAGTCCGCCCAGTAGATCCTTCACTGACCGCCATTTCTCACTTCATGCAAACGTCCCTGTTATTTTAATCTTCCACCAAATCCTTTATCGTGATTATGAAATCTTATTATGAGATACATAGAATAGAATTTTATGACCTGTTTTAAACAATTTGGCAAAATATAAGAAAAGCTCAGATATGGCGGCATGTTTTGGGAAATGACACTAACAGAAGGTTTCAGGAGACACAAGTTATTTGTCTTAAAACCACATTGGTCCTGACAGAGGATTTTTGTTTTGACACCAAGAAACAGGAAGTAAGAGGCGTTGAGTTCGAGTGCATCAGGACAGATTTCTTCTTCTGGTTGACAGGCGAGTTCAGGTAGATCCTGTGAGTCTGATGCTCCACTCGGATGTGAAAAACAAAAACCAGGAGCACAGACGCTTGTTTTGGTTCCTTTAGTTTCATCATTAAAAAAACAGGTTCAACACAACAAAGTGACGCATGTTCAGACAAGGCAGTGCAAAAACATCCTCCTCCTCTTCCTCACTTCACTTCTGTCAGTCCTCCTCCACCTCCTCCTCCTCTTCACCTTCAGTCAGTAGTAGACCTCCTCTCCCTCGTCTTCCTCCTGTCAGACTGAGGGAGGAGGATGATGAAGGAGCGTCTCTTGTTGAGGCTAAGCAGAGTTGAGATACTCCAGAGCAACTTCATAACAGAACTTATACTGTTCCTGTAGAGAGGCAGAGGTCAGAGGTCACCAGAGGTCATCAGAGGTCAGGATTTCACTTTCACTTTACAAATAACAGCATGGATAACTGTATAATAATAATAATAATGTGTGTGTGTTAGTTACCAGCAGGTCCACCATGTTCGGTTTGTTGTTTCTCAGCGTTTTAACGGCGTGAAAGACGTCGACGCATCGCTGCTGTCGCAACATCTCACACACGATACTGATACTGCAGAAAACCCCACTGCGACCTCCTCCATTCCTGAGGAGGAGAGGAGAGGGGAGAGGAGAGAGGAGAGAGGAAAGGAGAGAGGAAGGGAGAGAGGAGAGAAGAGAGAAGAGAGAGGAGAGAGGAGTTAGGAAAGGAGAGGAGAGAGGAAAGGAGAGGAGAGGAGAGAGGAGAGGAGAGGAGAGAGGAAAGGAGAGAGGAGAGGAGAGAGGAGGGGAGAGAGGAGAGAGGAGAGAG
>VMKM01003670.1:0-31506 GCA_008360985.2 Macquaria ambigua | reverse complement strand
ATAACATTCTAGTAAGGACAGTCCTAGTATGCTGCTCATAAAGCATCTTATCCCTTACAAGAGCTCAATAGATGAGGAGCTTCTTAAGTAGATGAGACAATTGCTGCAAGTGGAGGCAGGAGTAATGTTGAGTAACCAGGAGATGCTACAGGGATGATGACGATTTGATCCAATCAGAGAGTATCACAGTGCCCTATGCAAACATGCATCTAATGTGGTCTGGTGTGGTCCAATGTCTTACATCACTACACAACATAATTAGTTGGAGTGTAGAGGTTGACAGAAATGTTTTATTTGTCTGTGTATGGATACAAGGACACAGGAGGAAGCCTTCTTCCCAGTAAGACTTAGACAAAATACTTTTTTGTCTGTGCTGTTTTAATCTTGCTCTGTGAAGCACTTTGGGCTGCATGTTTGTATGAAAAGTGCTATATAAATAAAGTTGAGTTGAGTTGAGTAAGACCTAAACTTTGGTATCAGCTGACCAGGCATCACCATGTTGCCAACTTTGGTTACCTGGCTGGAGTGAGATTTTGATGACTAAATGGCTAAATCAAAAAGCTAGCTTTAGTGGTGTCATGATTTGAAATGTGCCTTGGTGGTGTGAAAGCATGAGACAGAGCCTGAAAGTGCCAGAAGCGTGAGAGTTGGCAACACTGGCGTCACCATGATGGAGGGGTTACTGCTCAGGCTCTGGCAGGGGTACTTAAATGTGTGTATGTGCAAATTAAACCAAACTCAGGTAAGAGGTGTTAAGTCCTTGAAATATAGCTCCTGACATGAGTGGGCTAAGTATAACACTGACACAGGGAGATACACACAACCCTGCACACATGCACACACATGTCTGTCCTTTAGATTGAATTATTTTAATCTATCTAACTAGACACTGACAGATTCAGATAATTAGATGGGTCGTCACCTCACATTAGCAAGGGTCTACCAACAACTGAGAGAAAAACACAAAGAGACTGATTGGAATTGCTTTCTGATAAGATGCCCTTGTAAATCGTTTTTGAATACACCCAAAGAGAAGAGTAGAATACACAATTTTCTTGTGACTTACAGTTGGTACTGTATGTCAGTTCCTGTGGATGACCTGCACATTTTTCAAACTTATCTTTATATTAAATTTATAATCATCAAAAGACTACAAGGACACATGGTTATGCTATGGATTGATTAATGCCAAAAGTTCCACTATTGCACGTCTTTTTGAATCATATGGAGGGGTGGAAGAGTCATTCAAAGTGCCAAACCCACGGAAAATCAACACTCAGAATGAGGTCTTTACACAACCGAGCAGCTGACATCTGGTCACACCCAGTGACCCCACTCGCCATCTTGATCACACGCTGCAGCCAATCTTGGTCTTGGTTGCGCATGTTACCAAACACACAAATCAGGCCCATGGACAGGATGCTCTGTAGGACAGCCTTATAAAACAGTTGCAAGACATCAACATTAAAACTGTACAGTTTACGTAGGAAGAACATCCACTGTTTCAGTTTTTTGACCTTCGCAGTAGCACATTCATTGAACTTCAGCTGGTCATCAATCTCTTACAAGTATTTGTAAGTATTAAGTATACTTCATTATTGACCTTGGTGAGTGGGATTTCTCCCCTACTATGTCTAAAATCTATGACCATTTACTTTGTTTTAGTCACATTAACCTCAAGTCATTGTCAGAACACCATTTAATGAAGTTCCCCACCTCTTCCTCAAAACCACACAAGGATGAGTTGTCAGGCTTTAGGAACCCCACCAAGGCTGTATCATCTGCATACTTAAAAAAAAGTGTGAGTGGAGAGTGAAGCTCGACACTCATTGGTGCACAGTGTTCAACAATACCTTCAGCCATACAAAATCAATGCGCTCAAAGCTGCCAAAAGTCTCAGAGTTGGGTGTTGATTCTCAGTGGGAACTTTATCACATTACAATCAATGGCAATACTAAAATACTGCTTAGTGAAGTACCAGAAGTAGAACTGGCAACACAAGTGCAGAAACACCTTGCTGCTTATTAAATTAACCACCTGTTGTGGCATCACTGACAAAGTCACCAAAGTTACCTCCATATAAAACCTACTCAGATATAGCTCTTCTTATTTGCAGTTTCTTTATCAAACATATTTCACCTTGGTCTCAAAGGTTGTATTGCAACATAATCCAGTACACCAATGTCAGGTCTGTCCTAGTGAATACACCTTAGCAAAAACAGTGGGTCAGCAGAATCATACGAAGGGTATTGTTTATTGCCTATAGCTAAACCTACTGATATATCTGATGTTCCATTGTGCAGCCTGGTCAAACTCAATTCGTCAGTTGCTTTACTTGCAATAGATCATTGCTTATTTGACTTCTGCCCCTTTGGCTTAGAATTGATGTTCCACATCAAACCAACATTAGTAATTTGTCATTGGACTAGTCCTGGTACAGCTGGAACCCTAGGGAACATTTCAGCGTGGTCCCACTGAGACTCATCCAGTCCCTCTGCTCTCCTCAGTGCCTTGCATCCACATTATTGGCTAAAATCACACAGAAACTCTATGCCAGCATACAGCTTCAGATTGGATTTCTTCATTTATAAGTAAATCAAATGACAGATGTTCAGGCAAAGCAGAAGTAAAAATGTATATATATATATCAGGTCTTTTGGTTGGCCCTGTCACTCTGCTGTGCAGTAAAAACATTTATTCTTTTGACATAATTGTCAGTTACAATTTGTTTGTGCTCTCATGATGTTATCTTGTTGATGATATGTGTTTTCCTTGCTAGCCAGTCACAAGCTATCAGTGTTACTTTTTACATTTACATTTGACATTTCAGGCATTTAGCTCCTTCTGGAGCAGTTTACACTGAGCCTGTAGCAGGTTTAGTATCTAGCTCAGCACTTCTTCAGCAGGACACATGGCTGTAGGTGGATTGAGCCTGTGACACTACAGCCCATTATGCTGCTATTTTCACTGTTTACTACTCAGAGGCTAATGTGAGAGTTAGTGACAATGGCAAGGTATATTTGACAGTCCTTTCAAAACAATCAAGACAGCTCAACAACTACTGACCAGATTGCCATTACAGTTTGTATGGATACACATTTGTCAGATTTGATACTACTACTACCACACCAGGACAGGCTCTGCTGAGGGCTGCATTTATGAGGGGCTCTGATTTATTTCAAACACCTATAACTGTGTCAGTGAGAATTCAAAAAGAAGTATTTTGATAACGTATGCTGATGATACAGCTTTGCTTAGACTTAACTGACAAAGAAGCACAACTGAGTCCTGTACTAGAAGTGTTTGTGCAGTGGTGCAAAGACTCCAATTTAATATTTAACAATAGCAAAAGTTGGATATTGATTTCACAAAAAAAAAAAAAAAAAAAAAGCTTACCATCACAGTCTGCAGTCATATATGGTTGAAGAATACAGATTTTATTTCAAGAAAAGTCAGAAATGGCTGCATTGTTTTTACAGATTTTATTCTGAGATATCTTTTATACTACTTATGTTGAGATTATCTTGACATTCTGCATTCTCTGTTGCTATGGTAGTGTTAATGTTTCCCGGAAGAACTTGCTTAACAACATACTGAATATTGGCGGGAAAATAATACGCAATAAACAGGACAGCTTTAGTGAAATCTACTGTACAGCCTGAGCTCTCTCAAAACTTAAAACCTATTACTTCACCCATTGTTCAGTGAGCTTCAGGCCCTTACATCAGGACTAGGCCTTGCAGCACTGCAAAGCAGGTGCACATTGAAACTTAATGTAAGCTTTGCACGTGCAAATCTTAGTACTCTGGTAGCACTACAACTTGTGTTGTATAGTATTGTGGACTGTTTATTGCTGTATTGTTTCTTCTGCACTTATGTGAACAAGTTCTTATATCTTGTTCTTGTATAAGCACTGCAGGTCAGTACTGTGTAGTATTGTGGTTGTTTGTTGTTGGTTTTTTGGCCCATTTCATTCCCCTCTAAAGTTGACCAATCAATAAATATAGGATTGATTTCTGTAGTACTTATGGTGACAAAATTCTCCCTCGACGAGGACTTCGGGGAGATTGTCCTTTCAGGAAGAATAACAGCATCAGTTGTTTCGGTACTGTGAGTGCCCCAAAACGGCATATGTTTACATTCAAGTGACAAAGCCCTCTAGTGGGCATATGAATAAACGGTGGAAACAAAGGAGGAAGCGAGGTGACGTTATTATAGAGCAAACTCCGTGTAGGGAGGAGGTCGAGGTAGATGGATGAGTCAACAAAACATTGGACATTAACACAGGATGTTCGTTTCCCGTTTCCAACTGACTCCAATTATTTTTTTCAGCATGATCACAATCGCTCTATAACCTTAACCAAGTGTTTATTATTGTCACCATGACAACGAAGGTCGCTTAACCTTAACATTTATTTTATTTTATCCAAACCATGATCTTTCCCTAAACCTAACCAGTTTGTTTTTGTGCCTAAACCTAACCAAACCTTAACCATGGTGTTGTTGCATCATAAAAAATGTTTTGGAAGGCACAGACAAATTAGGATGCTAGTATTTTTTGTTCTAGAGGGCTTTTACAAGCAACATATCTTTTCATTTAATTTCAAGAGGCCAAGATGTGCTTTAATCCACTCTCAGGAGAAACTTGACATGTTGTTGTTTGTTCCATCCAACACTGTTGTATTGTTGGGCGTGTTGCCCATTGCAGACTCCAGGGACTACTAAAGGGGCTTTAGACTTTCAGTCGTGTCTTTTTTCATTTGAAATTATAGCTGCCAAAATATGGACATTGCCCAGGATGCTGCAACTCTGCCACTGCTAGGTCCTCACTCCACTTACTATGGCTGCCTTTCAAAGTTTGATACGTTTCTGAAAAAGAGCACTGTTGGATCCATGACAGCAAGAGAGATAAGGCCACAAGAAAATATTATTTCACTGAACTTTTTATTTGCTGCAAGAATCATGTCCAGCTATGTAACAATAGTTGCGCTGTGGCAAAGAAATTGTAAAGCCCTTTTTCAGATATGAAAGGTGAAACATTGCTGGAATTATCTATCTGTTAAAGTAATGGATTTACTGGCATTCAAACTTTGCATAATTGTTCTGTAATTCAAACATGACAGGAGCTTTGCGGATAGAGCTGTGCCATTTTGGCACCTGGTGTGGCAGATGGAGCAGTAGACCTGCGGAAGAACAGTGGTGAGTTTGAGAGCAATATTATCAAGTGATTAATTTTAAAATGTATTTTGCAGTTGAATGTTTATCTCTGTAGCTTAATGGATGATTATCGGGATCATGAAGGACACTTGCCCATGCTCCTCACTAGCCTAATCAACCCAGCTGTAGATTCCCTAATACATTTTCTCATCAGGGTATCAATTATTAGAAAAAATATTGCATTCTGCAACCTATTTTATCCAGTCTGACAGCAACCAAGCATGGCAAACGATTACAAGAACTTAGGTTGTGCCTGTTTTTTCCCTTTTCCTATTTGCTCACATGTAAAGCTTTTGATTGCTTAATTATACTGTAAGCAGTTAAAATTGATGATAGAATGTTTTACAGACTGATCTGACATGACAACAATCTGCTCTACAAAATTGGCTTTAAAATTAAAATTGGCTCATTCACTGTATTTTGGGGACTGATTTTATTTTCTTTGTGTGTAGAAGATGTTAATTAAATAACATTGCTCTTAAGAAGGGCTTAAGGAAGAACATTAAATTCAATTCAATTTTATTTATATAGCACCAAATCACAACAAAAGTTCTAGACCATACTCTTTATAGTATTATTTATGACAGACTATATTATAGAGAAAAACACTAAAGCATAGTAGTACCGACCCCATTTTAAAACTTATAGACATTGTAAAAGTTTTATTGTATTTGTGCCAGTGGCAGAACCAAAGACTATTGTGTGTCTGTGCTAGTTTAGCTGTCAGTACATATCACTTTCTCAGTATACAGGGAAGTTCAGAGGTCTGAGAGAGCTAGTGCCACGAAGAGATGATTAGCATTGCTCACTATTGTGTTAAATGTTTGCACAGTAAGAACTGCTATGGTGTCAAAACACAGTAAGCCTCAGTGTTATGGAAATTACAATGGGAATTTGAATGTACATGTTGTGTGTTTTTGCTGAAATTACAAGCAAATCGCGCTAGCGGTTAGCAATAGCGATTAGCGTAGGTAATACACAGTGTAATGAGTATGAATGGTTAGTGTTAGCAGCCTTTTTGATTCAGGAAAGTCTGTGAAATGTTTACACTCACCACAATATTTTTTGTCAGTTTTGTTAGAAGCATTTTATTGTGTCTAGATGTTATTTGTGTTAATAATTTTTAAAAATAGGAATATTGCTAGAATACAGGCAGTGAACCAGCCAAGTCAGACCTGTAAGCCTGTAGAAAACTTATGTTTACTGTATTTCCCAGACAACAGATATAAGTGGTAACAGGGATAGTTAGACTGGCTAGATCATCTGTAAGTTTAGAGTTTAATGTGAAATGTAATGTTTTGAATTAGTTAATTGAGCAAGAGGAATTCATGGAGTTGAAACTATGTTTATTGCTATATTTTAAGTGTTATTTCTGTGTTGGTTAGAAGATGTTAAGGTGCAGCTTAAACAGGTAAATGTTGGTAGCATGGTGTACTAGATGGCTAAAATAAGTCAATTCCATTGAGTGTATGTGTAAAGCAGGACTCTTGAGCTCACGTATACAGGGAACTACAGGAGGTCAAAGAGAGCTAGTGCCACGAAGAGATGATTAGCATTGCTGATCAGTGTGTTAAATGTTTGCACAGGTAACCCACCCAATAAATAAAAGTGTTGCACCAGTTTGGGCCCAGCGCTTCATTCAAGACCTGTAACATTTACAGAGTCCAAACAATTCCCACCATGAGCAAGCACTAGGTGACAGTGGCAAGGAAAAACTCCCTTTTTAATGTCTCTGTTTATTTAACCTCGTGCTGCTGCAGCCTTTACATGAATGCAACAGATTCAGTTGTTATCTGTCTGAATTGGACCAATTGCCGTGGTGACTTTGACTTTGAAAAAGTTAATTGGGGGCTTGATCAAACATGAGACTGTATGTACGTAATGAAGTGCGTGTCTGAAAGGGGTTGAATTGTACAGTAGCTGTATGAGGGGGGGGACAGCTACAGTATGACTGTGATTCACCAGCAGGGTTTCTGCCCTCTACAGTATGTGTTCTATCTCTACATGGTCCCACTAAGTCATCTCAGACTCTGACTGATGCCTGCAGATCTGTCTGATGGCCAGAAAAACAGTTTACAACATTACTGTAAAACTTAATCACCAATACATCATAGATCACAACTAATAGCGTTATTTTAATAACACACACTATGCATGTGTGCGCCAGCAATCCACATAATAATGAGTGTCATGGAGAAGGAATTTGTCTTAGGTAAGACTTGTATTGTCAGTTTTTAATTCACATGGCTCTCATCAGAAAAGCCCTGAAGGTTTTATCATCATCTCCACCCGAATATATTATTCACTGACTCTAACCTCCTCAAACCACACACACACACACACACACACACACACACACACACACACACCATAAATGCATAAACATGCACTTTTTTATGCACACAGTGCTCATACATAAGACAATCATGCACCACATATCAACAAAAGCACACTAATTGTTACACTAAGTAATAATGCACATACGCATATAAAAAGACACGCACTAAGCAAGAACTGTATGCGTGTGCAAATGCTTATACATGCATACACACAAACACAGACATGCATCTCTACACATGCACACGCACACGCACACACACACACACACACACACACACACACACACACACACACACTCTCCCTCTTTGTGTTATTATTGCCTGGCTCCATCTGACTGTGACTAAGTGAAGAGCTGTCTTCATTTGTTTCAATCTGAACCACTAATGTTCCCAGTGCCGTAAGCTAGCACCATAGGTCACACACATTAGTCTGACTGCCTCTGTGTGTGTGTGTGTGTGTGTGTGTGTGTTTCTGTGTGTATGTGATGAGGAAGTGATGTTTAAAGCAGAGCACAAGCTTTGCTGTTTGATACTGTTCTATTGTGGTACACATCAGCATATTGTTAGACTGGTTTCAGTGCTGTTTAAATGATGCCACAGTTCATCATGTCAGAGAACTGGGTTTTGTGCCTTTTTATTAACCAACTTCAGGAGCAGAGGTGTGAAGAGTTACTGATGAAAGCAATATAAATACAGCTATGAATATGGAATTTAACTGTTGTTATCAGCTGCAGAAACAGCTGTTGACACACAGTGGCAGTATTGGTCAGTAAGTTGTAGACTTAAAGGGGCACTCCACCAATTTTACACATAAAAATCAGTTTAGTAGTCAAAAGGATATTATTTAGCCTGTGAAAACAGTGGTATGTCTTCAGTGACTCTGGAGGAGCTTTGTCTGAGAAAATAACTCAAGTGACATCAGTAGTGTAATCTCACTTTGGGCTCGAAGACTATACATTTAGAACAGAAAGCCTGTGTTACAAACTGTCTGCATGGAGTTCGAAGACATTTTCGAAGACATTTTTCAGATCTAATGACAGACTTTACCTACTGTATTTGCATGTAAGATTCAGGATTTATTTGGGCTTGATCCACACTAGGAAATTAAAGTTAGGATATCTCAGCCTTCTCACACGTCAACTTTCAGAAAGTTCAGTACTAAATCTGGAGTACCCTTTTAAAAACTGTCCATTATTTGGTACCCTGTTGATTCAGTTTTTGCAAGCATTATGCTAGGTGGAAACTGTTGTTAAAAGGTAGTAATTAGAATGATATCATAGAAATAAATATAGATACTGTATATGCTATAGTAGCAGTTTCTAAATCAAGGGGAAGATATTTATTCCCCAGTTGACTGTTAAAATGCACTTGTCCAACTTGAACACTGTCAGCAGAATATTCATAACACACTAATGGGAGATTCCATTACAGTATGACTGATCACATTGCACTTGCTGAACTCGAGGCCTAAATGTCTGAAGAAGCCCAAGAGGCATGTTCATGACACCCCCAGTGCTAACATGTTGGATGGAACAAACAAAATAATGGTGAACTTGCTATTGTTAGAGCCTTCATAGTAATGGAGTTCAAAATGTTAAGTTTGTCCTGAGGGTGGTGCTAAAGGAAGGATCATGGGAATATTAATAAAAGGACAAAAAATGATTTCCTTTTCAACATAATTGTGCTGAATGAATTTCATGGCACTCTGCATGGCACTTTATTAAACTGCTCCACAAAAGGAGCAATGGCTTTGAGACAGTAATGAGACAAGAGTCAATGATTCAAATACATCTGTTGAATAAACTGCTTCAGCGTATTGTCCCATGAACCATGTAGAGGCGTACAGTCATAGGTGAAGAGGGAGTAGAGGAGGGGACCCACAGGGGGAGCGCACAGCCCTGTGGTTGTCTAACCCAACAAACTGAGGTCTGTTGGTCCAGTATCCAGTATCCAGTTGCAGAGGGAGGTGGTGATTCCCAGGTCACTGAGTTTGGTGATCAGTTTGGAGGGGGTGATGTGTTAAATGCTGAACTGAAGTAGATGAACAGCATTCTCACTTAGGTGTTACTGTTGTCCAGGTGGGAGAGGGCGGAGTGTAGTACCGTGGAGATGGCGTCCTCTTTACTATTGTTCTGGCTATTGGGGAATTGGAGGGGGCCCAGTATGGGTGATAGGCAGGTTTTGAGATGAGCAACGACGGGTGTGTTAGTCTGTTGTTTGCTAATGGCAGCATGCAGTTCTTTTATAGCAAGTTTAGCATTAGCATCGGGGTGGTATATGCTGCAGTCTCAACAGTAGATGTAAACTCTGGGCAGGTAGAAAGGTCTACACTTAACCATGAGATATTCTAGGTTAGCATATCAGTGACTCTCGATTATAGCAGTGTCCGTGCACCAAGCTTTGTTACATAAATGCACAGTCCCAGTCTCAGAGCACTTCTGGTTGGTGGAGTTGGTAGCCTCCTATGTCTTTGCAATCTCTGGGATGGGCTGGAAGTCGCAGATAAAATTGTCAGAATTGTGAGTTCCTATGTCCAAAAGTTCTTGTCGGCTGTATGCAAGACTGTTCTGAGTGAACAGACTTGAAACAAATAGGCAGATAACTACTCATCTGCAGAATCTAGAGAGACACTGAGCTTTGCGTTGTGCACTCTGAGTCCATCAATCTATTGTTGTCAAACCAGCAGTAAACAGTCATATAGGAAATGCAGGTTTCTTGCTGTTGGCTCGCCAACTTGTAATTAATACGAAGAAATGCTGCATTCCACACACACACAATCACACACACACATCTCTGCTCAGGATGATGATGCTGATGAGAAAGCGCTAAGCTTCCTTTTACTATTCTGGACAACAGTTCTACAAATCCACCCAAGGTATCACACACACACACACACACACACACACACACACACAAACACGCAGTCAGACAGGAGATATGGAGTGTTTTTTGTAGTTATTTTCTCTCAGCCCATTCTGATCACACACAGCTTCTGTTTGTTCTGCTTTATACCTTTATACCTGAACAAACAACGCATATACTCACACTCACCTACCGATGCTTTTAGCAGGAACGGGTCTGCAGGAAGTTCAAATTCTTGATCGATAATTTCTTTCTGTCTCCAACTTTGCTGCCACACCCAGCACATGCTTTCATAGCTCATTTTCAATTATCTCTCTCGAGGTGTCTCTTGCTTTTACCCTTTTTTTCCTGGCTGTTTTCATCTCTCTCTCTCTCTTCTACAGGGTTAGGGTTATTGAAAAGCCTGGTTCCCCTTTGTGATAGATGGTTAATCCATGGCTTCTTCTGAATATTTCATGTACAGTATCTTTTTTTCTTGCTGTATCTACTCATCTGTTTTCTAAAACTAGATCAATACTCTTGATATTTGTGTGTGTGTGTGTGTGTGTGTGTGTGTGTGTGTGTGTGTGTGTGTGTGTTCATATCAAAGAAAAAACACCATAAGTAGATCATACTAACTTTTTCAACCATCTGCCTTGCTCGGGACGTGTTGATGCTTGCTGCTATGGATACCACTGAATACCATATTGACTCCTATTTGTCTGCTTCATTCATTTAATTTAAGTTCATTGAATGATAGCAGGGTAATCAAAGTCTTGTCACCTCAATTCGTAATGGATTCAGTGCACCTGCGGTTATTTGGCAAACCAGGAAGGCTACAACAGAGAAAATTTGTAGCATCCATGGAAAAAATATTACATAAAAAAACCTTAATGGTGTCAAGCTACCTCTACTTGAAGTGCACTTAAAGGATAAGGCTGCTGTTATTCTTCAATTCGTCAATAAATCCAATGAAAAGACCAAAACCAACAATGTGTCTTCCGTCTTCATATTTTACAACTTCTCTACCCTGTCTGTGACACTCAGCCCCAAGCAGTCGTTCCTAGCTGAATTAACCTGTTAACCTGTCCAACTGTGGCAAATTGCCTGGTTGGATATCCCGGCTTGCGTACTGATGACAAAAATCAAAAGAAGAAGAGAACATACAGCAGCACAGTACACCACGCACAGATACAAAGCAATAATGGTAATGGTATTGATATGATAACACCAAATAATACTAAGAGCAATGTTATAATAGCTATACTAATAATAAGAAGAGGTGCAGAGCAGGAGCACGGGGGCAGCAGGTGCAACTATAGATCCAGACTCTACAGCTCCGGAGGCAGAAACACCTGCAGAAAGCAACAGAAGGAGAGAGAAAGGGGAGAGAAAGCACACAACTACGGGAAGAAGTTGAATTAGTAACAAGCATTGATGGGATATGAGGGCGTACAGATGGAGAGGAAGAGGAGGAGAGAGGAGCTCAGTGCATCATGGGAAGTCTCCCAGCAGTCTAGGCCTATAGCAGCATAACTAAGGGGTGGCTCAGGGGTCACCTGAGTCAGCCCTACTATAAGCTTTATCAAAGAGGAAAGTCTTAAGCCTACTCTTAAATATGAGGAGGGTGTCTCCCTCCCGTACACAAACTGGGAGCTGGTTCCACAGGAGAGGAGCTTGATAGCTGAAGGCTCTGGCTCCCACTCTACTTTTAGAGACTCTAGGAACCACAAGGAACCCTGCATTCTGGGAGCACAGTGCTCTAGTGGGGTAATAGGGTACTATGAGGTCTTTAAGATATGATGGTGCCTGACCATTTAGGGCTTTGAAGGTGAGGAGAAGGATTTTAAATTCTATTCTGGATTTTACAGGGAGCCAGTATAGAGAAGCTAATATTGGAGAAATATGATCTCTTTTCCTGGTTCTTGTCAGTAAACGTGCGCAGCATTCTGGATCAGCTGGAGAGTCTTAAGGGACTTATTGGGGCAGCCTGATAATAGAGAGTTGCAATAATCCAGCCTAGATGTAACAAATGCATGGACTAGTTTTTCTGCATCTGTTTGAGACAGGATGTGCGATTTTTGCAATGTTAAGTGAAAAAAAGGCAGTCCTTGAAGTTTGTTTTATGTGGGAGTTAAAGAACATATCCTGATCAAAGATAACTCCAAGATTCCTTACGGTGTCCCTGGAGGCCAGGGCAATGCCATCTAGGGAAACTATATCTTTAGATAATGTGTTTCAAAGGTGTTCGGGGCCAAGTACAGTAACTTCGGTTTTGTCTGAGTTTAACATCAGAAAATTACAGGTCATCCAGGTTTTTATGTCCTTAAGGCATGCTTGAAGTTTAGCTAATTGGTTGGTTTTATCTGGCTTGATCGATAAATATAATTGGGTATCATCTGCATAACAATGAAAATTTATGGAGTGCTTCCTAATAATATTGCCTAAAGGAAGCATATATAAGGTGAATAGAATTGGTCCAAGCACAGAACCTTGTGGAACTCCGTGACTAACTTTGGCGTGCATAGAGGATTCATCATTAACATGTACAAACTGATATCGATCTGATAAATAGGATTTAAACCAGCTTAGTGCGGTGCCTTTAATGCCAATTAAATGTTCTAGTCTCTGTAATAGAATGTGATGGTCACTGGTATCGAATGCGGCACTAAGATCTAATAAGACAAGAACAGAGACAAGTCCTTTGTTGGATGCAATTAGAAGGTCATTTGTAACTTTCACTAGTGCTGTCTCTGTGCTATGATGCACTCTAAATCCTGACTGAAAATCCTCAAACAGCTTGTTGTTGTGTAGACTGCTTTCTCAAGGATCTTAGAGAGAAAAGGAGGGTTAGATATAGGTCTATAGTTTGACAAAACCCCTGGATCAAGAGTGGGCTTTTTAAGAAGAGGTTTAATTACAGCTACTTTAAAGGACTGTGGCACATAGCCTTTTAATAAGGACAGATTGATCATATCTAGTAAAGAAATGCTAACTAAGGGTAAAACTTCTTTAAGCAGCCTAGTTGATGGTTTAGATGAGGAAATCATGGAAATTAGTTGACTATGGTTGATGGGAGAAAAGCAGTCTAAATGTACATCAGGTTGTTGTTTCTAAGGTTCCTGTGTTTGAAGATAAGTCAGTACCAACTGAGGGCAGGAGGTGCTGAATTTTGTCTCTAATAGTTTGAATTTTATCATTAAAGAAGCTCATAAAGTCATTACTACTGAGGTCTATAGGAATACATGGCTCAACAGAGCTGTGACTCTCTGTCAGCCTGGCTACAGTGCTGAACAGAAACCTGGGGTTGTTCTTATTTTCCTCTATCACGTTGGTTTCTGTCTTTTCACGGGATTTGTTGACAATAATAAAAATATAGAAAAGCCAGCTTTATCTTTTAATTCTAAGTGGTCTTTGCTAAGGTCATTGTTTTGTTTTTCGAATTTCCCTGTAGTTTTCCTAACCACATGGCACATGTTGGTGATGTAAACCTATGCTACAACCTGCCTCTGCACTGTGCTCTGCGCTCCACCTTGAGCACAGCTCATACCACTAATCATCAGGAGATATATACCTAAAAATATTTGTTTTAAAAGATCACATATTATGTAAAATGCACTTTTTCATGGCTTTTCAACATAAATATGTGTCCCCAGGTGTCTAGAGACACACAAATATGAGGAAAGAAAAAAAAAATCATCGATCTTTTTATTATTGCTTCATTTATCAGGAAATGAGCCATTCAGATTTGCCTGTCTGTGTGATGTCCTATTGGGCTCCACCTAGTTGGTTGTACCAACATGCTTGCATGTGCTGCTGGTTCAGAGAAGGGAACTGTGCAGTACAAATGCAGTCTTGTACTGGTGGTCGCTGAGCAGCTCCTGTGAAGCGAACAGGAGATAACAACTGTGGGTATGGCGGACATGCTATATTACAGTTTACCTGTGGCAGCATCACTTTTAGCCATTCAGACTGTCACCACTGCTAGACTTCCCTAAGCCCTGAGTCTGTTACTTTCATGTCATATTGATTGCAAATGAATGAACAGCCAAACACAGTTTGAACTTCTATTTTCACTGATCAATTTTTATACATTCCACTGCATTTTTATGAACCCAAAATGTAAAGCGTTAAAGTAATCACTTTTGTTACTAATAGTGTAGAAGCAGAGCATGTTCCTGATCAAAACATCCTCTGGATGCAGCAAGCCCAGTGAACTTACATACTCAGCAAGCATACTCAACACAGGTGCACTTGCCACTCTTTGAGGTGAGACAATGAGGGGGCAGCATGACCTACAATTGAGTGAGAAGCTTGCTGCTCATCTCCTGTTAAACTTAGTGAACTGAGAACAAGGGGCCAGCTGAGCATCCTGTTGAAGGTTACTTGTAGAGAAACACACCTCTTCATAGAACATACAGGTAACTTCTTTCTCTATATCACACAAGCTTTGCCCTCTAATAGACTTTGTGATTAGATAAAACTCGAGATGAAGTCCGTTCCATACAATGTGGCAAACAGAAAAACCAACCAAAACCAACTCAAGATCACACCTGTGGGAACCCCAAGTCAACAAACTAATGGGAAGAGTAACATGCCCAGGCGTGAGGTGCGTCACTTCTTTTGCTGCCAGAACAGTATAAAAGCAAACAGTAGCCTAACTAAAAAACTGTAATATAAGTGAAATAAAATCCCATCTATACGGAAGACACTCAGAAAGTGTAATGTTCAACTTCTACTAGGCAAAACTCCTGACTACTGTTAGCATTTTAACATTAGCGTGAAAAAAAAAAAACGCTAACTCATTAGTCAGCTAATGTGCCATTAAGGATTTGCTTGCTGTGTACAGTGACTGTCATGAAGTTTTCAATTGGTTGATAGAGGATGTATTATATAACATTATTTATAACATAAATGCTTTTCCAGCAAGCTAACATCACCTACACTTTACCTAACGTCCAACAGTTTCGCTAATTTAGCAAATTTAGCATATTTAGCATAGTCTTTTACACCTACCACAGTGGAAGAAACAATAGAAACCATTTTCAAATCAAACAAAATATGCAGGGAAAAAAAGGCCACTAACAGAAGCGACACACCTCACTTCTGGGGACCCTAAAGAAAGAGATGCACCTCATGCCAAGGCACCCTACTCCCTTCCCATTTGCTCACAGACCTGGAGTCCCCAAACATGAGGGCTGCAGTGGACCATCTTGGACTAGAACTGCACGTCAATACACTGACCCTCCCCCCACAGATCTGATTTGGAGACACTGAGAATGAAGGGCTGAAAGCAACCGATAGACGGGACCAATTTTCACTTAGATTGTTTTATGCTTTTGGAACAATTTCTTATAAATATATAGACATTCTACACATTGGGGGCTTTAAGCACAATTTACAAAACAGGGGGCTTTCAAACAAGGTCCACATAATTCTTACTCACTTATTTCCATATTCTGTTTCATGTTTTGCCAGCGTTTACATTTGACCACAGCCTGTAAAAAAAAAAGTAGTAACAAGAATAATTCCATTTAGTTCACCTGCTCTGTTGTAACTCTTTCATTATATTTATTTCCTTCAAGTTCTCCTCAGGTGTTTGTGCTTTGGGACTGAATTTTGAAATAGTTTGTCCATTGTTAGTGCTGTTAATGTCCTGTTTTAGTGTTTGACACCTCAAACACTGTATGCAATAATCCAACTTTCCCCACAGGGACAAAAATGTTGCTACTACAATAGTCAATGTATACTGATAACAATAACAACCATTTCTAAAGCTTTCTAATGATACAACTGAAGCCTTTCTTTCTCATTTTGCTCTCTCCTCACTGATGTTGCTGTTCTCTCAGAGCTGGAAGTCTTCCTGGCTTCTGGGAGTGTGAGAAGGCCTAATGGCTCCAATGGGAATGACACCAAGCTGTCTTTGATAAATTGTTTTTAAATTACAACATAATTTCATTTAAGCGGCAATTTCCACAAGACTCCTAAAGAGAAGTGATTCAGGCTACATCGGGATTGGCTTACAAACACACACACACAAGCATGCTCTCACACACACTCATGCTAATGTGCACACGCACATAAACCCAGAATCATCTGCTTTGGCAAGGATAGTGTTACATGACCTGCAGCCCGGAGGCTAACCAAATTACTGCCTCCAAACGACTAAAGTGGTCATTAAGGACACTCTCTCTCTGTTTCTTTGTCTCTGTCTCTCACTCGCTGTCTTTTTCATCATCCAACCCTTTTTCCGTCATTTTTCTTAATTATTTCTCTTAATCTATTTGTTATCAAGATGGTGCCGTCCTATGGAGACATGGTGTTGCTTGTTCTGTGTCTTTGTCGTGGTTGAATTTCTTCTTCTTCAGCCTTCATTAACTTCAAATAAACAACCACTATCAGGTTCATATCAACCAAACACTGAGATACAGAGGAACAAAGCTCTCTCATTTAATACAAAGTAGTTTATTTTTCAGATTGCAGAAAGTACAATACAAATCTGGAACACGAAGGGTCTGGATTCAGAATGCAGGACAACAATAATTTTCCCGGCATCATCTGTTAAACTTCACAGTACCCCACAGAGGGGATGGGATGCTCTTGATTGGTCAATAATTAAACACAAAACTCTTGTGGTGTATAATATAAGGGACATAAAAACATGCATCATTACAGCTGTTTACTAGAAGAAACACCTGCCTATCTGTAGCTCTCTCACGTCGTTGGTCGTTGTTCTTGATATGAGAAACTCCCAACCAGTCTCTCACAATGATACTCTCTCTTGTTACAATAACAACCAAAGTTCATGGACTTACTTTCTGATTCTCAGTGCTTCATATTTTCTTTGATTAAAATAAACACATCTAGGTTATGCAAATAATATGGTTGCTTTGATTAAAATGAACACATCTGGGATATAAATTGAGTATGTACTCAACACAATTTCCTTTAACAATCCCCCCTTTGATACTGTAAAGTATCATATTTACATGGTCACACATAAGAAAAATCATTTAACTTCACGTGACCCATGGGTTCCATCATACAGGCATACATTATATCACTTCAGCTCAATTTAAAGGGGTAATTTAATATACTAATTAAACTTTATTATAAAATATAGCAAAAACAATCCATTAGTCATTAATAATTACATCCTAACCTCCTAACCGCTAAAAGGAAAATTGATTATAAGATTACATTTAATGTGGCATATAATAGTCCAATTGCAGAGTTGCACCAATGATTCTGGTAACCAGAGCAAACCTCTGTGTTACTTCAGCTGAGGTGAAGTGAACTCACCTGGCCATTAGCCCTAAGAACACCAGGCAACTGCAGTGTCGGGCTAATAAGGTGAGTCCCATTTTGTTGTGGCGCATCCTCTTTGTAAGTATCCTCTTCTATGTGCATTAGTGTACAAGTGTTTAAATAGTGTAAAATGTGTGCCCTGTGCATATGTGCCTTACATATAATACTAGCATCTACACGTGTCGCACAAGTGCTTCAGAAGTGTGGGGTGATAGCTTTGCTTGAGTGCTGCAGGGATGGCATATTTTTGTAGGTCAACCCGGAAGTTAGCATCGCCCTGGTTCCCTATACAAAATGCCAATGGGATTTTTCCATTGGATTTGTCTAATGTATATCTTACTGGTTTTGATTAGTGAAAGTCTGCATTAAATTCATTATTTTGAAAAAACATCATTGCTATACAGAATGACATTTTAGTGGGGTAAAATTCTCTGAAACATAGAAAAGACCATTATCTGCACTATTCTTGGAAACCACCATTAAATGTGCAATGATAACACTCAGCACAAAGAATCAAAGTTAGATATCAAATAAATAAAAATAATTTAGTCAGCTCCTCGATTGTCAGTCGCTAACTCCGTTCTTTGTGTGGCACGAGTACTGTCAGTGCATTCTACCATTCCGACAAGTAGGGCAATCAGGCCTCCCCATCCGCTGGGTCCGACGCTCTGGTACAGTGATTTAGGTGAATCCTGTCACTCCGCTGAACTTTACCGCAGTAGCTGTGCTCAGGATGACTTGGAATGGCCATTTTCACCTTGGTTCCTTCCACATGCGTTTGTGGACTTTGACAGAGACCCACCAGTCGTTCCGTCTGCGTTTCCGGGTCTGTGGTCAAGTCCTCAGTTCCTTGGGGATGTATCTGGAAATACACAGATCTTACAGCTGCGATTAATCCCTTGAGATATTTGTGCAGCTCAGAATCCAGTACTAGATTTGGCGCTGGCCTTTATGGTCTTTTGACAGGCATTGTCATTGGTCGCCCTGTGACCATGAGGCGTTAAGTGCGCAATTCTGTTTACAGAGTTACGCATGGCCATTAAGGCCAATGGTAGACACTCCACCCATGTGCCACCTGTTTCCCTGCATGCTTTAGCTAATTTAGTTTTGAGTATGCCATTAGCTCTTTCTACCATTCCAGCCGATTGGGGGTGGTAAATGCATGAAAATGTCTGGTGTATGCCCAATAGCCTACATGTTTCTTTGACAATTTCGGCAGTAAGATGTTCACCATTATCTGATTGTAGGGTACTGCATACACCAAATCTAGAGAAGATTTATTTTGATAGACACTGGCCAACATATTTAGCATCGGCACGAGTGCATGGGAAAGCTTCCCATTCTACCATCCAGGCTGTATGATATACTTCTCCAACTGGGAGTCTAAATGTCCCTGTGTCAGTGGATCTTGGACTTCTTGCAGGGGGAGGAGGCAGGTGGTCCGAGTTAACAATAAGTTCTCTCCAAGTCTCTCGTTATTAACACTGGTGCCCCACAGGGATGCATTTTGTCTCCGCTGTTATACTCACTTTACACAAATGCCAGTATTTCCCACTCTCAGTCTGTTCAATTGTTTAAGTTTGCAGATGATACCAGATTGGTAGGACTCATTTCTATCAACAATGAAACAGCTTACAGCAACAAGGTTTCATCCCTGGTGGACTGGTGTGCTGCCAAAAAAGAAAAGTAGTGGTGGACTTCCGTAAGATACATAATGGCCTGGAGGTCATTTATATATTATAAATGGTTAGGAAATTCAACAGGTGGAGCACTACAAATTCTTGGGTGTAACAATATCCTCTTCTTTAAAGTGGGAAGTCAAGGCTACAACAGTATTGAAGAAAGCTCAGCAAAGACTTAAGCTGAAAACGTTTTCCATATCACAGGAAGGTGCTGGGATTGAGAGCTTCCTCACCTCTGGGAGAACTGTGTGGTTTGGAAACACCTCAGCACAAGATAGGAAACATCTGGACAAAATGGTACGCACTGCATCAAAAATCATAGGCTATGAGCTACCACCCTTTGCTGAAATCTACACCATTAGACTATGGATAAAAGGACACAATATTCTTCATGACTCCTCTCACCATGCTTAGCATCTTTTTAACTTCCTCCTTTGTTTTAAAAGACTGGAAAGTATCAGAACCTGCACAGCCAGCGCAAAGACAGCGCTTAACTCCTAAATCATTAATGTGCTGTACAATGGTATATGTCATAGTTGGTTGTGGTACTGATAGGACCCCCATGCGAATGCTTGTTTTAATTATTTATTATTATTACTTATTGATTAAATATTTTTATGCCCTAAGGTGGTCACTATGTGAGGTGGGGTTCTTGTTGTTTTTGTTTTGTGTGAGCTTACTAAGCCAAATTGCTATCGACTATGTTGAAATGGCAATAAAGTATTGAATCTTGAATCTTCTCTTTCATGTTTTTCGCCCACTCTCTCCATCTTTCACGTCCCCTCTAAGTTTGTTTTTCTTTGATCTCTCTGTTTCTTTCTGAGTGCTGTTTGCTCTTATTTCTCTTCATCCCTCCATCTGCTTTTTTCTTTTCCTCCTCTCTCTGTGTCTCTCTTTCCATCTTTGCTGGTAAAAGCTTTAATTGTTGCTTGTCTCAGTATTACTGCTCCGACTTTTAGCTGTGCATCATTACACACATACGCGTTCACACACATACACACACACAGCATTACCAGCCTTCATTACATGAGCGTTATGGAGTAATGCTGCAACACACTCATGCTCACACACACTCACACATACACACACACACACACACACACATAACACACACACACACGATGTAATATCGGTGATGAATGTCTAAATTATCTGTAATGATCCAAAACCCTAAACCTTGTTAGCCTTGCCCCACCCTGGGAAAACAAACACACGCACAGACACGCACGCACACACACACACACACACACACACACACACACACACACACGAAGAGGAAGGTGTGATGCTACTTCATATACAAGTTAGTTGAGTGCTTCAATTTTGAAAAGAGGTAACTTTATTTATTTATTTATTTTTTTTAAGTTTCACTAAATCCTGAAAATGCTGCCATTATATTTGATCCCCATTTGAAATTCATGTGATTATTTGTCTTAAACTGTAACGCTTTGTACATCTTCCTCAGTCTGCACAAGTTCACTTCCAACTCCAGAACTCTGCAGTGAGACTTCTAACAAGAACATGACACCAGTTTTAGCCTGTTTACTGGATTCCTATCAATTCAAAAGTTTCCTTTTGATCTTCACTGCATCATATGGCCATTCCCCACTGTGCTCATAAGACGTGCTGTCCTCTCTCACCACTGGGACGAACCTCTGGTCCTCTGAGCAGAAACCTAAGGGGATCATGCTTTTGTCAGTGTGGTTCCTCGGCTCTGGAATAACCCCCCTTGAACTCTTAGACAAGCCAAATGAATGCACATTTACGCAGCTGTTTTCACTGGCATTTTCACTTTAGGATTCATGAGACTTTGGCCTCCTTTGCCCTATTTTTGTCAATCAAGACGCACAGCAAAAAGCACAGGTGCAGGATGTACGGTGCACTGGGTGTGGCAACAGACCTTTGTATGCAGTTATGGAGTACAATATTAGAAGGTGTATTAGGGGCTGACAACAATCAAAAGCAGGGATCAGCTCATGTTGCCATCTTTAAAAGCAGTGCTCACCCTGCTGGGATGTACTGACAGTTTATGGTAATGGTGAGGACAGGATACCGAGATATCCTGACTTTAAGTACTCAGGCTGAATCAAGCTTAAAAAACACTGGATAATACACATCCCAGAATGCACTTCTTTCATTAAACCCTCCCTGTCTGGCAAACGCCCATGTCTTTCAAACTTTGCAGGGAGCCCCTGTAAATAAAAAGGAAATCAAACCGTATTTATATAATGGTGGAAATATAACTTCACTGCAGAGATCCTTCAAAGCTATTTAGTCTCCTGTAGTGTTATATGTCTGTTAGAATGAACTTGGTCCCAATGCAGGTTCAGTTGTTTAAAAGAAAATATTCATAAGCACCAAAAAAGGAATAAATCATAGACTTTTTTCAGGAGGAGGAAGATTAAGACTGTATCAGTACGTTACATTAATGCATAGCTCTTAGACAATCATCCTTGTACACCACATACTGTGAACGTTTGCACATCCCTCAGTTAGTATTTTGCGCATTCTGCACAAAATGCTCTTCTTTTTCATATTATTGTACATTTTTTTCTAATTTTATATTACTCTATTTTATTTAATATTTCTTCACATTTTTTATTGCTAATTTCTCTATTTCATATTTGTATTTTTGACTTGCTTTTTTACAGTACTTGCTTTTAAGTGGCTTTATTTTATATATCTGTATATATTTATGCTTATTTATGCACCCATACACCAAAGCAAATTCCTTGTATGTGAAAACCTACTTGACAATAAATCCAATTCTGATTCTGATTATATAATACGTCATACATACATACGTTTTCCAGTGTAATAAAACTATATTAAAATCAATATCAGGCAGCAGTGACTATCTGAACTCGTTCTTTTCTTTATTCAATAACCCCATGTGACCCACAGGATCAGGTTAGCTTTAACAGTCCAGTGAATTACTTCACACCTTTGAGATCCATCTAACAACTCTCAAGGAATACCTCCACACTACACATGCACATACACTAAACGCACACACACACACACACACACACACACACACACACACACACACACACACACACACACACAGAAGAGCATACCCATATACACCGGCAAATTACACAGGCAAATGGAAAAAACTCAGACATGGCTAAATATATATAGACCCACAGGCACACACACACACTCACACATGACTACAAATGGAGCGCTTGGCTTAATAGCAATTGCCACTGGTAATCTTATGATATTGTATGTAAATAAGATATGTAGGCTTAGAGCTGTAAAATAACCACATATGCTGCAAACAGCCATGGGCCACTACATGGGTCATTAAATGGTTGTAAACACATTTTACAGTAATTAGTGTTAAAGAAATTGACTGTAGGAGGTTTGTTCTCTACAGGAGAGGTATCGGCATTGTTCGGTCCTGCCACTAGCAGAGCAAAAATCAGCCTTTAAAAGCATCTATCACTTGAAATGAGTCACCATTTCTCTGCCAGACATCGTAATCAGTAACTCTCTACCCAGATATACTGTAAATTCTCCCTATAGTGGCTCTTATTTACCTCTTATGCAAATAGAACCTTAAAAGACCTTTCATTGAAACGTATATGAGACAGGCTTTTATTTCTGATTTTCCTGTTTCCTGAGCATATTTTATCATATTTAGTAAGAAGTGATTGGAATTCCTTAGTATACAGGCAAGTATAGTAAATAAATAAAATAAAACAGGTAATCCCCTCACTATCAGTGTGTTTTACACAACGTTTGTTTATGAATTTTCAGTATGAGCATTTAAAAGCCCATTACAAAACATCCTTATTTTAGACGTCGCCACCTAATATGTTGTTGTTATTTTAATCTCTTAGGAAGACCCTGTTCCTTGATTTTTTGCATTGATTTTTTAATTTTCTACATTAGCTACATTATCCACCAAGATAAGAATTGCTCTGAACTGACAAGGACTGGTGGTTCGTTTAGACTAAAGAAAAAAAATCTGGAACCAAAAGAGAGGAAGAGAAAAAAACACCATAAAAGACCCTAAAAAAGAAAGAAAAGAAAAAAAAATATTTGTTTCTTCCCTCTCTTGGCACGCTCAATATTTTCCCTCTCTTTGTCTTGTTCTCCTTTTCTCGCTGTGTTTTCTGCCCCTTTATTTGATCTAAGGGCCACCACTAAGGTTGACTCACGCTGTGTGCGTTTGTGAGTGTGTTAGTGTGTGTGACTGGTACCCATGTCCAGCCAAATGACCTCTCCTGGGGCAATGGCTGCTGTCTTTGTTTTATGACTTGTTGTAAAAGTGTCATCTCCACACACACACACGCACACACACACACACACACACACACACGTGTGAACAGCAGGACTCTGTAGTGGCCTTTACATTGTGAAAGATATATTGTATACATGATCCCCTTTGTGTGTGTGTGTGTGCCCCAACCAGGGCTTTTTGTTTCCTCTGGGTGTCATAATAGTTTAAAGTTTGACTTCACAGACATATATGAGTTGTTCACCAAGCATCAAGGTTTATATATTCTTCAGAAAAAGCAGTAGAGGTGATGCATTTTGTAAAAACCTCATTCTGGCCACAGGGACAGGAAAAGGTCATAATGTAACACATTGTATGATGTATAATGATGCTTCTCTCTCGCTCTTTGCATTCGACTGTATTTTGTCTTCATCACTAACAGACTGTTTGTCACCACATGACTAGCACCATGGCCAGATTACAGTAAACTGCTAGGGGGGCCCAGGGCAAAAGCTAAAATACTCCTTGGCCCCATACTTGCTGTCTGGTTATTTGATCAAACACATTCATTTACGAATGTGCAACATATGAGCACAAAACTGAAGTAATAAGGTCTTAAAACAAACTTTTGATACAGACACACATACTCTTCAAGACAGGGCCTCGAGATCAGGCAAAACATAGGACCCACCTTAAGGGCCTCAGCATGTCAGTTTATTGGTGCATATTGTCAAACACATTTTTAATTAAAAACATGTTTTCTGGTCCGAACCTTTCTTCTCAAAGCTTCTCTCTAAGGTTGGAGAAGCTGCATTTTTGTAGTTTTTTTTATACAGGCCTCTAAAAACGATTCAAATGAAACATCACTATGGTTTAACTGCTCACAAGTCAGCCATATGCAACCTGTGATGTGGGATCACAAGGCAAAAGGGTTGACAACCACTGCTGTAGACTGCACAAAAGTGTAACAATATACTGTAGATATTAAAAAGGATCCAAATAGCAAAGTCTCCCTTAAATGCCTGATGTGTCTGAAATGCAAAAGGCCCACAGGTGTCAATGGGTGTCATCCTTACAGTAGGAGAACAGTTTCTGATGTGGTAGTACAGTTTCTGGATTTAGAGAACAAAGATGATTGGATCAAAATGATGAGCTCATGTAGAATGTTTAGGCCAAAATTAATCTCCATAGACTTATATGGTATTGCCAATAAAATAAAATGCCAATACTGTCATGCCAATGATGTGTTTGGGCTCTCTTATCTGGCAAGATGTTTGTGAACACACTGTTTAAACTGATTTCACCATTTTAACAGTAACCGCAATAAACTCCCTTGTCGCTCCCGGGGAGAAAGTCCCCAGACTCCCTTAAAAAAATTGTGCAGTTTTGTGAGTTGATGAGTTAGGGGAAACTTTGCCAAACTGTCATTGTAATGGATAACAATGAGAGTAATATAATCCATCAGAAACAAACACACACACACACGCACACATGAAGCTCGGCTGCCAATCAGTATTCCCTCTAATGAAGACACCTCACTGAAGGACTGATGGATTTGTTCTGTACAGATTAACAGACAGAGAGGGATGGACAGGCAGGAGAGAAGGAGTGAGTTATGAAGATAACCAGGGAGGGGGACAGGAGGAAAGATAGAAAGATGTGAGAGGCAGGGAAGAGGAGGGATAAAGAAAGGGTTGAGACAAAGGACAGACGGAAGGGATGCAACGACTGAAATCATTGGAGAGAAAGGACAGGACAGAAAAGGAGGAAAGATGGGAAGAGATTAATGGGCGACAAATGCGATGGAAACAGAGAAAGAGAGATGGAAGAGAGAGAAAAAGGTGGGTACAGAAGAACAGAAAGAAAGAGTGGAAGAGAGAGAAAGAAAGAGGGGGTAAGGGGGGCTAGTGGAAGGAAAGAGAGGGAGGTAAGGAAGGGAAAGAGGGAAGAAAGAGAAAAGTGAGTAGATTGAGAGAAGGTGGAATATACAGATGAGAAAAGAAAGAAGAAAGGGCATGGAGCAGGACAGAGAGAAGACGACATGGAAAAGAGAGAAAGTTTGAAGCTCAGAGAAAAGGAGGAAGGTGAAATGCTGAAATTGTCGGAACAACTTCATGTAGCATGTCTATTTAACATGGGTTATACTTTGAATGAAGCACTTTACAGCATCTCTGTCTTTCTGTCACAGCCTCAACACACACACACACACACACACACACACACACACACACACAGCGACATGGTAGAGACACTAATAGAAAGCCAATATGAGTACAAGAAAGAGCAGAGCTTGGGGAAATGAGAACCTGGACTACCACTCGATTTACTCCTCCAGCGTTGTCCCCAATGTGGCCTATTGATTTGAGAGACAGATGAAAGAGTGGAGCTGCTGAGCAATATGGCGGCTGAGTGCTTGAGTGAGCAAGTGACAAGGAGAGAGAGGAAAATAGTCACAAATATAAATATGGCTACAAGATGTTATGAGGTGCTTTAGCAAGGAACTGCCCCTCTATATGTATTTACCCACAGAGCTGTGCATGGCCATTGCTCTTTGATACATCCTTGAAACATTCAGTTAGTTTAAACCTTTAGCACACAACTGGAATACATTACACAACTTTGGAAAAGCTGGATGAAGGTCACAGAACTGGTCTGGATGTTTTCATTGATCTCATGGGGAAAGTCATTATTTCTAAGCTATTAATTTCATTATGTTTCATCTAAAAGGTATGAATAGAAGCAAACCAGTCAGCAATAACATGACTAGAACTGTAACCTAACTTTATCTATTATTTTGACCATATAATTGTAGGGAGCAAAATTATAATTCATCAAGAGTTTGGTGGAATTAAGACTTTGTGTATTACCTTATTGTATTTGAAAAGAAAAAGGCTTGTTTCTCTCTTATGTTTCATGTTAATACTAATGTAAACTAAACTATGATGGCATCAGAAAACAGTTTAGTGTGTCTAGTGTTAACTAATAAATAAAAATATCTGTCAATTAAGCTTATATGTATGTTCAAGGAGAAATGTGTGTGTATTCAGTTTCATAATCAGGCCGCAGATGTCTGCTATACTGTAGGCTGTGATTTTATTTCATTTTCCAGTTTATATCCTCGTTGTTTCTTTTCTTTTTCTTCTGTTCATGTTTTTTTTTTTATAAGCAAAAATAGAAAAATTGGGTAGTTAGCATAGCTGCTCAGATACACAAGCAAAAAAAAAATGGCCACTTAGCACTAGATTTCAAAAACAAAGAGTTTGTACTGAATGATGGAGAGGGGGGCATCTCAGCTTAGTGTTCCTGTCTTCTCTTCTGTTGTGAACAGAAGAGAAGACAGCATGTGCCAGTATGAGTGGTGCTGCTCCTATTCCCAGTCAACTGAGGTAAATTAACCTCCATTAATTATTAATTGCATAGATTGCTGTTTTAAACCCCTGTAATCATCCTCTGGGTAAACTATAGATTTGCTGAGGAAAGAAGAAATGAAAGAGGAGTGTGAATTGGACAGCAAGGGGAGGAGACATGAAGATTATTTAATTAGCTCTAATTACTGTAAGGATTAGCATTATTAATTAGGGTGACAGCTAGAATGACAGTGAAATTTATAGGCAGAAACTCACAGTAGCCTTCTAATTTGTACTCGTTTTAAATGAACTGGTCTCCCACATTTCAACCTGATCTGAGTAACTGACTATGCATAATAATGTGACTGGAGAAGACTTAACACTGTAAAAATAAAACTACAACTGCATTTTACACTGCAAAACCTACATCAGTTAGTCTCTGTGAAATTTGAGTTTTAATATAGAACTGAATATTTGGTTTAAACAAAACTAATGAAGAATACGGCCAGGTAGTTAGCTACTTTATATTTTCCTGGGTAAATTAGAGGTGCCCTGTGTGGTTAAGTTGCTTACTCTCTGTGTTTCTCACCAAAAGACATTGCATGTATCCTTGAAGTCTAAAAAACATATAGAGTACATTCATAAAATATTAGCAAATCTGACTTTTTAAAAATATATTTCCAAACTTGCATTGTTTACATCAATGTTAAAAGAGTACTCCACTGATTTAGAATTGCACTTCTTCTATAACACTGTCTGACTCACTCGAATGCAGGGCTAACTCACCTGATGTTTTCAATGTTAAAATCGCTGATGGCACGGCAATTGTTGGTTAGATCACTGAAGACGAAACAAAGTATTGTGGATGTGTGGATGAGTTTGTTGATTGGTGTCAGGGCAGTTTTCTTCAGCTAAATTCCAAGAACACTACGGAAATGATCTTTGATTTCAGAGCGAGCAGAAGGACACACCAAGTAGCTATTAATGGTGAGTGTATTGAAGTTGGAAATGAATATGAATATCTAGGGACAGTAATTGATGTAAAGGTTTAGGTTTAGGAAAAGATCATGGTTTGGGTTACAATAACTATGTTAGTTACGTAAGTTAAGTTACGTGCGTTAAAATAAGTCAACGTTGACTTTTGGTTTCACACGCAACACGAACAGCGGCCTCCTGGGTGAAAGTCCTGTGTTGTTTATAGGTCGTCGCCTAACAATAGGATGCTCATAATTGACCATTCGCTAAGCCCCGCCTCCCTTAGTTACTGTTGCTATACCTGTCCAGTTTTCTGTTCTTGCACGGTACATATGTATTTTACAATGATGACAGTGGCAGATTTACCACTTGAAATTCACAATTGTAGCTGATGTTTGCTCATTAAGTTTAAGGGTTTAAGGTTTAACATGCTGCCTCCTGCTGACTTGTTTAAAAATGGCTGCTGCTCTGTTGTCTTGTGTTGTCATGCTGAGCAGAGAGCTATTGTAAAGTAACTTTATAATGAATCTTTAATTTGCTGCAATATTCTTTACTTCTGTCACTAAAGTGTAAAGACCTGGATATCTCTCTACCTCCGTGTTTGTCTAAAAAACAGTTCCACAGATTTAACACCGGCTTTTCCCAGACATTAACTTCAGACGCAATTTCCTCTGCCCCAGTGGTCATTCTGCGGTGATAAATCAGGTGCAGCAGCTATTTGTATGAATTCCATCCTTAATTATTTTGTGCCTCTAAACAGGAACACATTAAAATACACATTGTATGAGCTAAAACACAACACTTTCAGCAGTGCTTTTCTTACATGTTACCTGCACAAAACCTTGATGCATTCATTTTGTAAATAAGGACAAATGAAATTAGACTGTTTTGTTCCACAAAAGGGTCACAAATCCGCAGTAAATCTCCCCAAATGTGTGATCAAGTGTTAACATGAATTCACCTCACTGGCATTATCTATTGTAGACAAATGTATAATTTTGTCGTGTATCACCATATAATTTGTACGTTGGTCAGTGGGACAATCTACCAAACACTTTTTGGTATTTTTCTTACCTTCACAGAATCTATCATCTTATTTACAACAAAAAGAATCATTGAAATGTATTTTTTAATGCCAAAGAAAGTAGAAAGAAGAAAGAGATGCCAAACAAATTCACAGCCAGCAGTGATAAGAGCTGCGCTCCAAACATTACAGTCCCCAGGGAAACTCCACCACAATGAGACAGTTCCTCCCTCCTGATGTGAGGCAGTTTTATTCAGCAACACTGATCTCCACACATGCATATTGCATGGCTTAGAAATACTGCTCTATATCATTAGTATCGCCTACAACATTGTGTGTGTGTGTGTGTGTGTGTGTGTGTGTGTGTGTGTGCGTTTAAGTGAATGTGCATAAATGTCCGTTGGTGTGTGTGTGTACAATATGTGAAAATTTGTATCCTTTCATACAGATCTGTGTGTGTGTGTGTGTGTGTGTGTGTGTGTGTGTGTGTGTATGTGTGTGTGTGTGCTAATAGGGCTTCATGTTGGGTTTCTTGTGTGTATATATTAGACATAGTGTGCATTTGCTTGTGTGTGCATGTACATGCAAAGTCAATGTAGAAGTGTGTGAACCTTTGTACAAATGTGTCACTGTGTATATATGTGCACAAACAACTCACAGCATACTCATGCACATCGTGTGTGTGTTTGTGTGTGTGTCTATTCTTCTCATGCAGAAGGATGTAAAGTAATGGCATTATAAGCATGGTGCTGCCACTAAGTAATTGCATGGATAAACTATGAGGAGCTGACAACATATTAAAAACCATAAAGAAACATATCGTGATGTTCAATAAAACAGAGGCCTGGTGCATTATGCATAACACACAACTCTTTCCCACACTTTCTCTCTCTTTGTGTGTCTCTCTCCATGAGAGACTACAGGGCACAATTGCAAGTTTTCTTTATTATGTTCAACAATACTGTAAGTTATTAACAGACTAATTCTGTGATAATTGGGAGCATTGGGATTTATGGGATATGTGGTTGGATATTGGTGAAACAGTAGCACTAAGTGTGCACTCTGGCAGTGTCGTCGGTCCCAAAATGTTTTTCAGTGGTTAATAGGTTTAATGTTTTTTGCTATGTTCTTTAGTAATATTTTCATCGGGAAGTTTCAGTGTTTTACCCCACAAGTGGTGGGGCCAAAAGGTGGTGATCTCATTCTTTAATTCTTTAATGGGCATTATCTGCTGCTATAACAGCCTTCCCTCTTCAGGCGTTCCACAAAACTTTAGAACCTGGCTGCAAGGATTTACTCCCATTCAGACACAAGAGCATTAGTGAGGTCCAACACTGATGTTGGGTGGTAACGCCTGGCTCACAGTCTGCGCTCCAGTTCATCCCAAATGTGTTGGATGGGGTTGATGTTCTTCCACACCAAACTGAGAAAACCATTTCTTTATGGACCTGGCGTTGTGCTTGGAGACATTGGCATGTTGAAACAGTAAAGGGCCTTCCCCAAACTGCTACTGTTAGCATTAAGATTTCCATTGGTGAAACTAAAGAACCCAAACCATGAAAAACTGCCCCAGACCAAAAGTATACAAAGTACTTACACAGGGGTTTCCACGTACTTTTGGCTATATATTGTATTGCAGCACCTACTGACGACTTCTCAGATGGTTTGTTACACAGAACCATCTGAGAAGTCGTCCTTGGGGCAGGCACTTTCAAAAAATACTTGGCAGGTGATTGGATGAACCATCTGTCTATCACTGTCTATAACTTCAACCAATCACATCAACGAACCATACGATGTAGTAGGAGAGCCGAAACTAGTCGAGTCGAGAGTAAAGTGAAAACATCTTTTCCATGGGGAAACCCTTCGGTGCCGTTCTTTGCTCTTCTTTCAATGAAGAAATACTCTCCAGTTCTGATGCTATAGCTGCATCTACGCTACCCTCTTCAGGAGCCGCCATTGTTGTTTTGGAACGAACAGTCGCAGTCGTCACATCTAAACCACGCCTGAAGCTGCCAGTAGTTCTTCATAGGATGCTGATTGATCCGAACCACTGTGGTTTGCTGTAGCGTCACCATCATCACCTCACCATCTTTCACTTTTTATTATTATGAAGAACTCAAGACAACAGAGGAGCAAAAGATAAACATATCTGCCCTCCAACTGGCCATCACTACTACATTACATCACTGCTTATCTGCATAAAGTTGACCCTGCTCTGCTCTCTGTCGCTTCTCGTTTAAAATGAATGACTACTGGTTATTTTGTCTTTTGAAAGATACAGGAACACATTGTCTCTGCTAGTGTAATGTGATATACATCAATGGTAAGTTGTTTAGTCACTTGTGAATATTAAAATTAACCAGCACTGCTACAAACGGAAGGTTGAGGAGCACTTCTCCAACTCCAACCCCCGACGTATGTGGCAAGGCATTCAGGTCATCAGTGACTACAAGCCCAACCACCCCTCCCTCCCATCCTCTGATATCTCCTTTCTCAACGAGCTCAACAATTTTTATGCTCGTTTTGACAAGGACAACCA
>VMKM01003669.1:0-31536 GCA_008360985.2 Macquaria ambigua | reverse complement strand
TCTCTCTCTCTCTCTCTCTCTCTCTCTCTCTCTCTCTCTCTCTCTCTCTCTCCAGTGTCCACGCAGTGTGTGTTGTGTTCGGGTGCCGGTAATGTCAGGAGTCTGTTGATGTGTTGTTGCTGTGGTAACTGTTACCATGGCAGCTGCCTGGACCCCCCTCTGGCCCCCTCCCCCCTGTGCAGGGCCGGGTGGCAGTGTCCTCAGTGTCGAGTGTGTCAGAGCTGCAGGTAACACACACACACACATTTCATAATAATTTTCATTATTGATTAATCCATCAATTGTTGTTGATAGATTAGTCTTTATAAAAACTAAACCATAAAGTTTCCCTGATGTTTCTGGTTCAGTCTCAGGGTTTCCACAGTTCACCACCTGCTCAGCAGCAAACAGCAGACAGACCCAGTCAGAGACCAGCTGGTGAACACAGTGCAGCATTTAGCAGCTAAAGAGCCAGATATTTCCCTCAAACACAGAGCTGACAGAGAGGGAGGACTGGACTCAAACACCACTCCACATGAAGCATCATGTTGCTCTGTAGCTGCTGGAGGTGGAAATAAGCAGCTGATAACACAACATGTTAGCATCATCTACTTTATAAACTGACAATATGTCAGATGTTGTGGAGTGCTGCTGCCCCCCAGAGGCCGCAAAAATCAGTTAATGCAGCTTTAATATAATGTGATGTTTTATAGACAGCTGAGATGAAACGGTGTTTGTCTGCATGCTGCGGCATCGAACCAGTCAGATCTCAAACAGCCGAGGAAGGAAACACGACCCTCTGCTTCCTGCTGTTTGCCTCTGTGCATGTGATGTTGGGAAGGAGTGAAAACATAAATTACTGTGTGTGTGTGTGTGAGAAAAAATTTGTACCAGGTGTCGTCCGACCACGTCTGTAGGAATCAGTGTTTAATTCGGATCTGAACGGCCACATTAACAGGCGTGGTGAAGAGACGGGGGAGACACAATATCATTTTAATATGGAGATAACAGAGCAGACTCTCAGTCTCTCCTGGAAGACTTTCATAGTGTCGACCTCAGTTGTTCACCTGAAAAGTGACAGAAATAGTTGTGTAAAGAATGAACAAAAGTGTGTGTGTGTGTGTGTGTGCGTCGCGTCTAGTATTGTAGGGTTCAAGATACTGTTTGACAATGTGATGAGCCTTGTGTTTGAAGAGCACTAACCCCCTGTTCCTTCTCTCCCTCTGTGTGTGTGTGTGTGTTAGGTTGCGCGGGGATGACGGTGTGTTGCTGGTGTGTGAACGCTGTGATAAAGCCTACCACACACACTGTCTTACACCACCTCTGGATCACACACCGAGCCCCGGCTGGAGCTGCAAGGTGAGGAAAACACAAACCGGTGGCAGCCTCAGTGTTGAACTTTGGACGAACCTGTGTGTTTTTAAAACCGCTCTCTCCTCCAGAACTGCAGAATCTGCCGCCGCTGTGGTGTGAGGTCATCAGGCCAGTGGGCCAATCACCCGTTTCTGTGCGAGTCATGTGACCCGGCCCTGCCCTGCCCTCTCTGTGACCGTGCCCCCGACCTCTACACACCACAGGACTATCTGACTTGTATCTGCTGCTATAGGTACACACACACAATCCATCTAGTGTTTATCTTGCAAAGTTAGCACTTCCTGTAGCTACTTCACATTAAAAGCCCTGAGCTGAAAAGACTTTATGTGGCTTTTACTGTGAAGCAGGGAGAGTTACAGTTACCGGCAGCCTGGGTCTCGTTTTCATTTCTTTTCTCCGTCATTTCTATCAGTAATTATTACAAAATAGTCAATTGAATAGATACATCATTTGAGGTGAGTCAATTGACAGCTGTAGTGCCCACCGGACGCACCTTACAGACAGATGTGGTCAGGATACAGTAGCTGGAAGATGCTGATCTGGGGAGCAAAAGTGATGAAATTGCTGCGTTTCTGGAGAGTTGATGCACATAAATGCTGGGAAATAGGACAGTTGCATATCCCGGATCTTTAACACATGTCAAGACACCACCACTGTGTGGTCTTGCATAAAAAAACTGGTGTGTGTTACTCTGCAGGCTGAACTTTCTTTCAGAATGATTAAAACTTTTGTGTTGCGTTACAGGTGTGTCCACACAGAGTGTATTGTCCAGGCTGGAGAGGGCAGGGCGGGGTCTGAAGATTACGTCTGCTCCACCTGCAGACCACAGGAGGAGGAGCTAATCCCACTCGCTCCAATCCCACACAGTCCTACCCCGGCCTTGCCCCTCAGTACCACACAGGCACCACCTATTAGCATTTCACAGCCACCAATTCCAAGTCACACAGAGGCTCCGCACAACAGTTGCACCGCTCATAGCCCAGTCCAGCTCATCTGCTCAGAGCCACCACAGAGTCCTACCAAGACCCTCTGTACACCATCGCAGCAAAGTTTTACGCCATCTCACCCTGATCCAACAGAGCTCCAAAAAAGTCCTGTGCCATCTCACCCTGAACCCGTAGAGCTCAAACATAGTCCTGCGCCATCTCACCCTGAACCCGTAGAGCTCAAACATAGTCCTGCGCCATCTCATCCTGATCCAACAGAGCCCCAACAAAGTCCTGCGCCATCTCACCCTGATCCAACAGAGCCCCAACAAAGTCCTGCGCCATCTCATCCTGATCCAACAGAGCTCCAACTTAGTCCTGCGCCATCTCACCCTGATCCAACAGAGCTCCAACAGAGTCCTGCGCCATCTCACCCTGAACCCAAAGAGCTCCAACAAAGTCCTGCGCCATCTCACTCTGATCCAACAGAGCTCCAACAGAGTCCTGCGCCATCTCACCCTGAACCCGTAGAGCTCCAACAAAGTCCTGCGCCATCTCACCCTGATCCAACAGAGCTTGAACAAAATCCTGCCACAACTCACCCTGATCCAACAGAGCTCCAACATAATCCTGCGCCATCTCACCCTGATTCCACAGAGCTCCAACAGAGTCCTACGCCATCTCACCCTGATCCAACAGAGCTCCGTCAGAGTCCTGCGCCGTCTCACCCTGATCCAACAGAGCTCCGTCAGAGTCCTGCGCCGTCTCACCCTGATCCAACAGAGCTCCGTCAGAGTCCTGCGCCGTCTCACCCTGATCCAACAGAGCTCCAACATAGTCTTGCGCCATCTCACCCTGATCCCACAGAGCCCCAACAAATTCCTACACCATCTTATTCTAATCAAATAGAGCTCCAGCAAAGTCCACCACCATCTCACCCTGATCCAACAGAGCTTGAAACAAGCCTTTCCCAATCTCACCCTGATCCTGCGGAGCTCCAACAAAGTCCTGCCCAATCTCACCCTGATCCTGCAGAGCTCCAACAAAGTCCTGCCCTATCTCACCCTGATCCTGCAGAGCTCCCACAAAGTCCTGCGCCATTTCACCCTGATTCTGCAGAGCTGCCACAAAGTCCTGCGCCATCTCATCCTATTCCAACAGAGCTCCAGGAAAGCCCTGCGTCACTTAACCTTGATCCAACAGAACACCAAGAAAGCCACACCCCACCTCAACTTAGTCCAGCAGAGCTTCCACAAAGCCCTACACAGTCTCACTCTGGTCCAACAGAACTCCAAAAAAGTCATATGCCATGCCCTGCTGGACCTGCTGAGCTGCAACAAAGTCCTACACATGTGACTTCCACACAGGCTCAGCCTAGTCGTCGCCAGCACAGTTATACCTTTTCAAGCCCTGCCCAGAATTCCACAGAGTCTCAGCAAAGTCCAACGCAGCGTAGTCCCATGTCTTGTAGCCATACACATTCTCCGCACAGCCTTCCACCACACAGTCCTACTCGTGTTCAGCCAGGCCCTGCAGAGCCTCAGCGAAGCCCTCCACCACACAGTCCTGCGCAGGACGACACTACACAGACGCAGCTTGAGAGACCACGTGGTTCTACGAACATCCTCATCACACAGCCTCAGCAGAGTCCCCCACAAATATGGCATAGTCCTACGCCACATAGTCCTGCACAAGTCGGCACATCACATCCACAGAGTCCCACACAGAATGCTGAACCTACACTGGACCAGGAGAGCCCTGGATCAAGCAGCCCTGCTCAGCTGCGATGTGGGACTGCACAGGACATTTCTACACTGGACCAGGATCTCTCACCAGTCTACTGTGGGTCTACCCAGACAACAAGAAGACATGCCTCACTGAGGCCCATTTCAGCTCCATGTAGCCCATCACTGGCCCCACTCAGAGCCACACAGTGTAGTTTGTCACAACCTGCAAGCCCAGTACAGGCCCACTCTGCACAACCTGTTAGGCCTTCACAGCTTAGCCTACTTCTTTCTCAGCTTGCTACACTGTCAAGAGTCATGAAGGAATGCACCCAAACCAGTACCACAGAGCTGAAGTCCTTGGAGCATAGCCCTATGCAGAATCCTAACATTGATGGCCAAACACTGGAAAGTAGCCCTACCCCTCTTAGCCCCACCTCTGACCTGTCCAAAATGCCCCCTGATAGCCACGGCACAGATGGCAAACTCCCAATCCAGCTTGGCCCTGTTCAGAGTAGCGTGCTTAGCCTGGACCATTTTAGCGCCCTTCACATCCCTGCCATGCCCACACCAGAAAGCCTTGTTCACATTAGCACTTCAGTGGAACACAGTAGCCTAACTTGCTCACCTTGTGCTGATGATACGGAGGAAATTCCTCCCCCAGCTAGCCACATTCATCAGAGTCCTTCTTGTGACAGCCCATCATGCTGCACAGAAGCTATTGAAGGTAAAGCCAGCCCCATACATATCCAAAATAGCTCAGCTAGTGCTAGCCCCAAACATGTCAGTCAGATGCCTACTAGCCCTGCCAGCTCTCTTCAGGCCTGTGCTATTCCCATGCCAATGGAGACTAGCCCTGCCCATGTCAACCCTATAGCTGCAGAGACTAACCCGTCAACACAACCAGCCAGCCACTCTGAGCAGCCAGTTGACCCCTTGGCACCACCTGTTAGATCCTCAACACAACCAGCCAGCCCCTCAGCAGTACTGGCTAGACCCATCCACCACATTTCATGTCAGGATGAGGAGATGGAGGTAGCTGTTGACCACCCTAGTCATTTTATTCAGTCAGAAACTAGTCCCAGCGATCCTAACTCCCCTCCGGACAGTCCAGTACATACTAGCCTTACTCATGCTAGCCCAGTCCACACAGAAGGTAACAGTGGCCACAGTCTGATAGACTCCATGCTTGCTCAAGAGGGAATTAGTCCCTCTGTTTGTAGTTTTGCAGAGCTTGCACAGACTCCCACAAGCCAAAGTCCCACACATCCTGGTCAGTCAAGTCCCTCGCATGTCCAAACTACCTGCAGTCCTTCACAGACTCATCCAGTACAGACAAGCCCCCTTCCAACTCCAACTAGCTTTAGTCCTCCACACTGTAGGCCGACTGATACTAGCCCAGCTAGTAGCTCTGTTAGCCACTTTCTGAGCCATAGTGGCCAGACAAGTTCCAGCTCTGCTAGCGTAACTGATGTTAGCTTCATCCACAGTCCACCTAGGTCTAGTCCTGCTGGTCAAGCTAGTCCTGTTCACATACAAAGCACCTCTAGTAGTGCCCACTCAGGCCCAGTCCAAAGACAGACTTCCTCATTAGATAGCACAACATACAGCAGCCCTGCACATGCTACTGTCGCTTGTGTTAGTCCACCTCACAGTCCAGCTCAGGCCAGTGAAACGTATCATAGCCCCACAGGTAGCACCGATTATAGCCCAGCTCCCGACACTGGAACCAGGTCTGGCCTTACTGTGGCACGGCTGAGCCCCACTTTGGCTAGTTCAAGCTTTGATGTGGATGAGGTAGCCTGTTCCATAATCCAGAGCTCTGTTCTTCACTGTGTGGTTCAGCTTGATTCTGGTCTTGTTAAACCTACAGACAGTATTAGGCAGACAAGCCCAACACCTGCCAGTTCCCTACCTAATGACGCATCTGCTGTTAGCCCCAACCAGGCTAGTCTGAGCCAGGTTAGCCAGTCCCTAGATACCCCAGACAGGTCTGCTGTTGAAAACCAACAAAGCACTGCCTCGCGAAGCCCTTTGTATCAAAGACCAGCCACTCCTGTTGATGCTACTTCCACTCAGGCTAGTCCGAGCCATGCTAGCCCTGTCCATTCTACTCCCACTCAGGATAACACTGCGATGCCTATCACAAGCCACACTAGTGAAATGCCCACTAGTCCCCCACCCTCTGCCCCCTCACAGGTTTGCCGTCCTCATGCTCCACAAGCTCAAGCAAGCTCTGTGCACAGTAGCCCAGTTGCTAGTCCTGTTTGTGGCCCCTTGCAACTAGGTGATACACAGGTTAACCCTAGTCCTGTCCCTACCAGCCCTGTGCGGCCAGAGGCTAGTCCTGGTACTGCTAGTCCTGCTCAGCCAGAAGTTAGTCTCAGTTCTTCTGCTAGTCCTATGAGGTGTGAGGCTAGCCCTGGTCCTGATTCTGTTAGCCTTGATCTTGCCACTCCTGGGCAGTCTGAAACAGGCCCCAGTCCTGGTTCTACTACCCCTGTGCAGCCTGATGCTGGTCCTGATCCTGGTAGCCATTCTGTTGCCAGCCCCCAGCAACGCACACAAACAGAGAGGGAGTCTGCAGCCACTATGGGTGAGTATCAGGAGACTAGCTTGCACATTTTTGACATTTACTATTAAAAAAGTGTGTGATATGTGGCATAGAGGTTGATTTTTGTGGTCTAAAAATAAGATGATTAGTTGCTGTGACTCCAGATAGAGTTTGTAGAAGTCATTTGGTTTGCTGAGTTTATAATATCTTCCTCTTTCTCTAGACGTCAGCATGGGGGAGGAGCAGGAGGAGATGCAACAGAGGAAGACTGAAGAGGAGGAGGAAGAGATGGAGAGAGAAGCTCCACAGCAGGAGGAGGTGAAGGAGCCTCATCAGACAACAAAGGAGAGTCCAGAAGAGGAGGAGCCTGAACAAGACCAGGAGGAGGAGGATCAGCACAGCAGCACAAACTGTCCTCCCTCAGGTAGGAAGCAGCTGAACTGTTGACAGAGAGAGTCGATATCAGTTCAATACTGTAACAGTGTTGAGTTCAGGTGAGCGGTGTACCCCTACATGTGTTTGGTCGAGTGGATGAGTGACTAAAGAGTGACTCTGAGGTAAACTGTGTTTGTCTGATCTCTCTCTCTCTCTGTAGGAGTCCAGCTGGGATCTGTCCTCAATGAAGACCATCGGTCTCCTCCTCACACTACTGCTGTCTCCCCCCTCCTCCTGCAGCCAGCTCCTTCCTCCTCCCAGCCCACCACACCACACTCTGCCTTACCCCTCCAACAGCCCTCCTTCTCCTCCTCATCTTCACCTCCTGCCTCCCCCCTCCCCTTGCCACGATCTTCTTCTCCCTCTCCTCCTAGAGCTGGCTCTCTGGAGGCCTCCCCCTCCTCCTCCCCTAACAGGACTGCCTTACTCCCTTCCTGCTCCCCCCACAACCCGCCTCCTCCCTCCCCTCCTCTGGAGGACCGCCCTGAGAAAGAGGAACCTACCAATCAAAGAGAAGCCGAGACGGGGAAGGAAGCAGAATTGGGGCTAGAGGACAAAACGCTTTCCTGTCACGTGACATTGGCAGATGACGACAGCCAATCACAGAGCCAGTTTGAACCTGTTGCTGCGGCAACAGAACCCACCAAAGATAAGCACCAATCACACGCTGAGCCTTCAGAGAGGGAGGAGGAGGAGCCTCCTGAAATGCCAGAGCCAACAGCACCAAGCGTGGCAGGTGCTAGTGAGGTGGTTGCCGGGCAGCAGCCAATGAGGGAGAAGCAGGATGCAGAGGAGGAGGAGGGAGTGATTGGTAGGATGGATGAAGAGGAAGTGGAGGAGGAGAGGGAGGGCACTGAGCAGGAGGACCAATCGGACGTGGAGGAGGAGGAGCCAGTGAGTCCAGTGCTGGAACTGTACCCCTCTTTAGACATGGAGGTGATGGAGCTGATGACCTCCTCATCTCCTCCCCCCTCCCTCCTGCAACTCTCCTCCTCTAGCCCGCCTCCCTTCTCCCGCCGGGGGAAGGGTCGGACTCTCAGACCTCCTCCCTGCTCCTCCAGGCCTTCAGACGACCTCTCCATCCGTCTGAGGCAGTCTCCCTTCTCCACAGAGGCCTCCCCTGAGACCTCCCCCACCAGAGCTCCCATGACCCCGCCTCAGCTCTCACCGCCCTCACCTCCTCACCGGTCCTCCCCCACTGCCAGAGAGTCTCCACCTCTCTCCAAGGTAAATCTAACAAGGGACAACTGTGACCGTCTCCTCCTTGTTTTCTCCTCCTAGTGACCATCTCCTCCTTGTTTTCTCTTCCTAGTGACGTCTCCTCCTTGTTTTCTCCTCCTATTGACCGTCTCCTCCTTGTTTTCTCTTCCTAGTGACTTCTCCTCCTTGTTTTCTCCTCCTAGTGACCGTCTCCTCCTTGTTTTCTCCTCCTAGTTTTCTCCTCCTAGTGACCGTCTCCTCCTAGTTTTCTCCTCCTAGTGACCGTCTCCTCCTTGTTTTCTCTTCCTGGTGACCGTCTCCTCCTTGTTTTCTGTTCCTAGTGACGTCTCCTCCTTGTTTTCTCCTCCTAGTGACCGTCTCCTCCTTGTTTTCTCCTCCTAGTGACCGTCTCCTCCTTGTTTTCTCCTCCTAGTGACCATCTCCTCCTTGTTTTCTCTTCCTAGTGACGTCTCCTTGTTTTCTCCTCCTATTGACCGTCTCCTCCTTGTTTTCTCTTCCTAGTGACTTCTCCTTGTTTTCTCCTCCTAGTGACCGTCTCCTCCTTGTTTTCTCCTCCTAGTTTTCTCCTCCTAGTGACGTCTCCTCCTTGTTTTCTCCTCCTAGTGACCGTCTCCTCCTTGTTTTCTCTTCCTGGTGACCGTCTCCTCCTTGTTTTCTGTTCCTAGTGACGTCTCCTCCTTGTTTTCTCCTCCTAGTGACCGTCTCCTCCTTGTTTTCTCCTCCTAGTGACCGTCTCCTCCTTGTTTTCTCCTCCTAGTGACCATCTCCTCCTTGTTTTCTCTTCCTAGTGACGTCTCCTTGTTTTCTCCTCCTATTGACCGTCTCCTCCTTGTTTTCTCTTCCTAGTGACTTCTCCTTGTTTTCTCCTCCTAGTGACCGTCTCCTCCTTGTTTTCTCCTCCTAGTTTTCTCCTCCTAGTGACGTCTCCTCCTTGTTTTCTCCTCCTAGTGACCGTCTCCTCCTTGTTTTCTCTTCCTGGTGACCGTCTCCTCCTTGTTTTCTGTTCCTAGTGACGTCTCCTCCTTGTTTTCTCCTCCTAGTGACCGTCTCCTCCTTGTTTTCTCCTCCTAGTGACCGTCTCCTCCTTGTTTTCTCCTCCTAGTGACCATCTCCTCCTTGTTTTCTCCTCCTAGTGACGTCTCCTTATATATTTTCTGTTTCCAGCCCCAGGCTCTTCCCACCACCGTGCTGCCCCTCACCCCAAAAATCGGTATGGGGAAGCCGGCCATCTCCAAGAGGAAGTTCTCCCCCGGTAGAGCCAGGATCAAACAGGTACGTGACCTTTGACCTCTGGAGTGTGTGTGTGTCACCCTACTGGTTTCATTCCCAGTTTAGCTGAACTGGTCCCCCCCACCATGTGATGGAGATGAACAGCACTGGCACTGAAACTAACCATGAATTTCTATTTTTATTAATCAGTTAATAGTTTAGTCTTCAAACAGGTCGTGCAATTTAAAAAAAACTGCAATTTAAATGTTTTCATTTGATAAATAACTTGATGGATTAATGAAAAGTAGTCAGGTTAATACTTCTGTTGGTTTTGGACTGTTTTACGTCTACATGACAGCGAAAACAAAACTAATATCAAGTTGAGATTATTAATAAGTTTTCATACTTTGGAAATCGCTTTTCTAAGAAGGAACCAGAGATCCGGCTCGTAGTCAGTCACTGACACTTTATTATGGTAGAATTAGGGCTGCAGCTAATGACTATTGTCATAACCAATTCATCTGCACATTTTGTTCTAGCTTAGTAGGTTAATCATTTGGTTTATTAAGTGTCAATTTCTCCAGTCCAAATATATGAAGGATATTTAATATTGAATCACTTAAGACTGCGAGCAGCAAGCTGGATGAGGAACGGCTGACAGCTGAGCTTGAAGAATGACCTCAATTCACTCAGTAATTGATGATCAAAATAGTTTCTGGTTCTTTCTCTGTAGGTTGATGAAGCATCTTGTTTCAGCTGTCCGGAGAAACCACATAGTGTTCCTCCTCATCCTCTTCTTCCTCCTCACCTGTCATTCACTGATGCTGCATCCATTCTTTCTTGTTTCATGCACACACACACACACACACCATTGCATGAAGCAGTTGGTTCTTCTGTGTGTGAGTATTTGAATGTTTGTGTGTGTTGAGCTGCAGAGGGAGTCGACCGATGTGATGTTAATATAGATTATAGCCTCATCAATACTGGATTATATCGTGACCTGTATATATTTGAGACACTGATTGGGACTTTCAGGGCCGATAACAATAACTGATAATATTAATCTTGTAAATGCAAAAACACAAAGAGGAACATAAAGTTTATTTTTCAGCCTTTACGTCCCTACAACAAAGAAAACATTCATTTATCATAAACTGGTTTGTAACGATCTTAGTTTATTTATTTAATATGTAGATTAATTAATGGTCTGTCTGTTGTTTTGATTGTGACCATGATACCCAGCGTGACACTGAACAGAGTAAACATGCTCAGTCACTGATAAGATCAGCTGATATTGGCAGGTACATGATCGGTTTAGTTGTAGTGCAGAGAGACACTGATTGCTCCCAGTCTGTGTGTCCCAGTATGACTGTCTGTGTCCTGAGTGGTTGCATGTTGTTGCCATGGTAACATCGTCTCATTATGACTTTTTGTTGGTTTAGCCTCATTTGTTTTTATTTATTTATTTTTTTTCTTCCAGTTTGACTTTCTGTTTTGTGGCTGTTGCATTTATGTTACTGCATTTTGTCCCCCACCTCCTCTTCTCTCATCCACCCTCCTCCTCCTCCTCCTCCTCCTCCCTAACTCAGGGTTCGTGGTGGAATAATCGCAGGGCGGTGAGCCCCCCCTCGTCCTCCCAGGATTCCACGGGGGAGGGAGGGTGGGACAGCCCTAAGCCCCGTCCACCGGACTCCCCCCTCTGGAGCATGAGAGTGGTAAAGAAGCACACCCTAACTGTGAACTCTGTGGGCTGTGACTAACCAGCAGCTTGCTAACTCTGTGTTTACTCACACCCACCCCTCTGGGAGGTAACAGTGTGAAAAACAAGTGCACTCTAAGTGTCATTCTGCCCGTCTGTGTGCTGGAGCTCACAGCAGCTTACTAACTGTGCGTCTATGTACATCCACCCCTCTGCGGTGTGAAGGTGTGGACACCTTCAGACATCAGATCAGGGTTTTTGACGGACAGCTCGCTGTTCGTTCGAGTGTGGGTGTGGTGGGCGGAGCTTAAGAACGGAGAAACAGTGAAGAAGAGTGATGCGGCATCTGAAATCACTCTTCTTCTGCAGGTCTTGAAAAGCTTTGAGTTGGTTTCCTTTAAAAAAGTCTTAATTTAATATAAAAGTTTTAAATCTTGTGAATGAGTCACAACCCTGAAGGTTTGGCCAGGAATCAGTTCATGATGTGGGAGCACATTAAACCGCCTGCTGCCTGGACAGAGCTGTTTGATAAACCTCTGAGTCTGTGTACAAGATCCTTTCATTGACCGATAGCAGACAGCTGCAGTAGCCAACTAGCCCTACAAGTAGCTGCTCCGTCAGCACCTGGTTCATGAGACGGGTGAAGCAGCAGTTTGATGTTAAGCTGGTGCTGATTGACAGCTGTGATTAGTGACCTGTCCACTGGGCCGGTGGTGGAATCATTTCTGTTGAATGATGAAACACAGACCAGTGCGGGGAGACTCCCATGAGCCTGGAAAACCCTGGAAAGTTTGTGGATTTGAGAAAAATCTAAGTAGCCCTTGAATAAATGTTGAAAGTAGCAGCTCAGTTTCAGTTTCCCTCCTCTCCCTCTCCTCCTCCTCCTCATTCTCTTCACCTCTCCCCGCTCGTCCTCCTGCATTTCCTCCTCTCTCTCTTCCCACTCTTCCTACTCTTCCTCTCCCCCCTACTCTCCCTTCTCGTCCTCCTCCCCCTCAGGGTCGTGGTTCAGGGTTTCCAGGCAGAAGGAGGTCCAGAGGAGGAGGTCTTGGAGGAGGAAGAGGAGGGAGAGGAAGGAGCCGGCTGAAGACTCAGGACACTCTGACTGTGTCTCCTGGAGTAAGAAAACACACACACACACACACAGTTGACGTGGTAACAGAGGTGGGCGTGGCTCTGAGACTTTCAGTCCAGTGTCATATTACTGTAAGTCCATTATTAAACAGGTGATCAATAGCTGATCAATAGATGATATAACAGATATTGATTACTGTTGTCTGTCTCTGTCAGTGTGTATATGTGGAGCCGTTCCAGCCGAAGGAGGAGGAGGAGAACTCGATGCACAACACAGTGGTGATGTTCTCCACCTCCGACCACTACACCCTCAGACAGGTACACCTTCACCAGACTCCCATTTAAAATCATTCAGTTCTAGTGTCAATATGATACCTGAGTTTCAGCACCTCAGCCACAGCACACCTTGTAACTTATTTAATAAGAAATACGATATTGGCCCAGATGTAAGATGGTAAGACTTTTCCACTTCATCGGTGTTGGGAAAGTTTCCCAGAGATCCTGAAGACAGTCTGTCTCTTCCTTAGAGCCTTTTCTTTTGTGAAAGTGAAACATGAAATACTTCCATTGAATCATCAGTCCCAAGTATGTTTTCAGGTGCAGGAATTCTTCATCCTGGATATCAGTCACATACTCTGTCTCTCCTGTCAGCCTCTAAATCATTATAAGTCAGTCGGTCCACTTTGCTCCAGACAACGTGTCCTGTTTTGAATATGTAAATGTGTCTCATGCACTTTAAAACCTGACGTCCAGGTAAATATCATATGACACCAGGCCAATGCCAAACCCTTTCTTTCACTGAACCGAAGCAGCCGAAGAAGAACTTTGTCTAATTAAAATAAAGTCTGAAACTGGAGAATTCAGTGATTTCATTATGAATCTGAACAGAGATTTAATGATACAATTCAGGCACAAGTTTGATATAGTTTGATCAATCACTGTTGATCCAGGTCAATGAGTTAACGTGTGTGTGTGTGTGTGTGTGTGTGTGTGTGTGCGCGCAGGACATGTGTGTGGTGTGTGGTAGTTTTGGTCAGGGGGCTGAAGGCAGACTGTTGGCCTGTTCTCAGTGTGGACAGTGTTACCATCCTTACTGTGTTAACGTCAAGGTCAGTATACACACACACTCGGTCTGTTTGATCAATCTGTTAATGATTAGTGATCAATGTCTTTAAGATGATTTAAAACAAGAATTCTCTTTATAGACTTTTGTAAACAGAAACATGTAATGCAACTGGATTTTTATGATCCTGTCTGTAATCTGATTACTTCCCCTGTGATCTGATTACTTCCCCTGTGATCCGATTACTTCCCCTGTAATCTGATTACTTCACCTGTGGTTACTGTGTCTGCTGTCGTGTCCAGATCACGCGGGTCATCCTGACCAAAGGGTGGCGCTGTCTGGAGTGTACAGTGTGCGAGGCGTGCGGCGAGGCCAGCGACCCCGGACGACTCTTGCTATGTGACGACTGTGACATCAGCTACCACACCTACTGCCTGGACCCGCCCCTTCACACAGTACCTAAAGGAGCCTGGAAGTGCAAGTGGTGGGTCCACCTGTCAGTCACCTGTGTGTGTTTGTGTGTGTGTGTGTGTGTGTTCTCTCTGACAGTGTGTTCTCCTCAGGTGTGTGTGGTGCGTCCAGTGTGGCTCCACCTCCCCCGGGCTGCACTGTGATTGGCAGAGTAACTACAGTCGCTGTGGCCCGTGCGGCAGTCTGAGCCGCTGTCCTCTCTGTCAGAGACAGTACACACAGGACGACCTCATACTGCAGTGCCAGCAGTGTGACAGGTAACACACACATTCAGCTTTATGGCCATTTTGGAGCCTGTCATTTGAGTTGTATTGAGTTATAATATTTAATGAAGGTGTGTGACCTGATGTCTGAGAGAACATCTGGACCAGCTTGGAACCAGAGTCTAAGGCCTTCCCAGTGAGACGTGTCCTCGCTGACCAGAGATCCTTTTGTTTTCAGTTCAATTTACACTCATAATACTCAGACAAGACACAACTTCAGTCCTCTGCAGCAGCTCCTTTCACTCTGTCATTCACCTCCACCTGCTCACATACACCTGAGTCAGCCCGCCCACCAAACCCAACAGCCAACAGCTACAGCTGCAAAATAAATAGGGTCTTTGCACAAAAGCTAATGTAAAAATTCATGTCCAAAAGTGGATTTGGTAGACAAAACAGGACTGTTTGTACTTTGTTCACATTGCTACTCTTGGAATGTGTGTGTGTGTGTGTGTGTGTGTGTGTGTGTGTGTGCGCGCGCGCAGGTGGGTCCACGCTTTGTGTCAGGGTCTGACTACTGAAGATGAGGTGGAGGTTGCTGCTGATGAAGGCTTCGACTGTTCTCTGTGCCGAACACACGGCCGCAGCTCATACGGTAAAAACACAAAGGATTCATAAAGATATCAGCAGCTGATTATAACAGCACATTATAAGAGCACAGGGACACACAGCTGTCATGTTAGCTGTCTCAACTACTAGCCTCAGCTAACAGCAGCCTCAGCTAGCAGCAGCCTCAGCACTAGTCACAGCACTGCAGCTCGTGTTCATTAAGTTTTATTGTGAAATGTGGACCAGATTGTGTGTTGACTTGATGATAACACTGGTGTGTGTGTGTGTGTGTGTTTGTGTGTTTCAGGGAGGTCGGACAGTTTTGAGTCTCCCTACATGGCCCAGATCATCAGCAGGATCAGAGAACCCGGTCAGTGTGACGCTCTCACTGTAACACTAACATGTACTGTAACAACACTGATGATAAACATGTTCTGCACCTGTAAACTAATTAGAAACACAGCTTTATTTTTCTAAATACACTTCCAACAGATTCAGTTTCTGAAGATTGAATTGTTTTCATTAAACAACAGTAATGTATTAATGCTCCCTCAATCCCCGTCTTTATTTCTTTCCTTTTGTCTTTGTGTGTGTGTGTGTGTGTGTGTGTGTGTGCGTGCGTGCAGACACAAAGACGTACACTCAGGACGGAGTGTGTCTGACAGAGTCGGGTCTCTCTCACCTGCAGTCTCTGGTCGAACCTCTGACGTCACCGCGCAGGTACCGCAGGTAAACGCGCTGTTCTCTTCTTCTCTGGTTTTGGGAGCTTCTCAAGGATTTCTGTGCACCCACTAACTGCCAGGTGTAACCGTTACATACTGTTAGTTAACTGACTGACAGAGCTAAAGCTAGCATGCTAATATATGAGCCCTGTTGTCGACAGATGTGACCTGACTCTTGATCTAAATCACCAAGAGTGGTCCGGAGGACATCAGACAGCGTGTTTCCTGTGTAACGTTAGAGAATCCTTTTCACCTGCTGTGGCTTCTTCTTGTTGTTTCACACTTAAATGTGACAAGAATGAGTTTGTACTTCCTCTTACACAGAGGACGTCAGTTGAGTAGGCAGTCCTTCAGTGTGGCCCAGGACACGTTCGTGTACACACTGCTAAAAGAATGTGGCCATATGCGGCCCAGACCACCTCCGAATGTGTTCTGATCAGATCTCAATGTGTCCCCAATGCGTCATGGGTGCATTCACACCTGTACTTAGAGATGTTAGGCATGTTAATGCCAGGTGTAAACGGGGCCTCAGCGATCTATGTGGAGCTGCTGCAGCTCAGTCCAGGTGAGTTCCTCAGGGTGTGGAGGTCATCACACTGATCAGCTGTTTCCTGTCTGCCTCCTGCAGGTGTAAACCCAAACTGAAGCTGAGGATCATCAACCAGAACAGTGTGTCTGTCCTGCAGACTCCACCTGACACCGACCCCCCCACTGAGCAGGACCACAGCAGAGGTCAGAGGTCACACACGCACACACATCAAAAGACCTGGGTTTAAACCTGTCTGTCTCTCTCAGTTCACTTCAAGTGGCTTTACTGACTGCATACAATACAACACTGCCAAAGCATATTAACACTAATCATCATTAACAAAACAACAGTCCCCCCTCTCTCCTAGCGGTCCCCCCTCTCTCCCAGCAGTCCCAACCTCTCTCCCAGCAGGAGGACCGGGAGTCTCTCTGAGTCACTTAGATAGAGGTCTGTCTGTGCCGCCCTTCGCTGCTGCCAGACTATGGTCACTCAGTCTGTACGTTGTCGCCCCCCCCCAGGTGACTTGGAGTGTGAGATGAAATCTGACTCCAGCCCAGAGCGTGACCACGCCCATGATGATGATGTCACCAAGGAGCCTGAGGTTACAGACGGCAACAAGAAGAGGAAAAGGAAACCCTACAGGCCCGGTGAGGAGACATCACAGCTGACAGTCATGGAGTCACTGCAGGAAATCCACCTGTCTCCTGCTTTCATCTCCACCTGTCTCCATCTCTACCTGTCTCCTGCTTTCATCTCTACCTGTCTCCACCTGTCTCCGTCTCCACCTGTCTCCGTCTCTACCTGTCTCCGTCTCTACTCGTATCCGTCTCTACCTGTGTCTGTCTCTACCTGTCTTCATCTCTACCTGTCTGCCTGTGTCTCAGGTATCGGGGGCTTCATGGTGCGTCAGCGTGGAGGGAAGGCCGGTCCCAGTAGAATCAAACTGTGTAGAAAAGACTCAACAGAGACGCTGCTGGGTGGAGACGAAGGTGAGATATCACCTGTATCTGTGGACACCCCCCCACTTGTGTGTTGTCCTGGAGACTGACTTGAAGATGATGATTGTGTGTGTCGTGTCAGGCCTCCTGGTTGCAGACGTTTCCATGGAGACGGTGCACCCTGCCAACCAGACGATGGAGAAGGTGAAGAAGAGGTACAGAAAGAAGAAGACGAAGCTGGAGGAGGCCTTCCCTTCTTATCTCCAGGTAACGTGCACACACACATGCATGTGCACACACGCAAGAGCTCTCTGAGTAAATCCCACCATTCTGATTGGCTGTTCCTCTCTGTCCAGGAGGCGTTCTTTGGTCGGGATCTTCTGGACCGGAGCCGGCAGGTGGACAGGAGGCCGGTGATGGAGACGCAAGGTGCCAGCCAATCAGGAGCAGCGACAGGTGACATAAAAGGCCCCGCCCCTAGATTACATGGCCCCTCTCCCTCAGGCCTGCCAGTTGGCGCCATGGCAACCAACGCCATCAAAAAGCAGGGTACACTGCGTGAGTTATTTTCTTTTTTTAATTCATATTTGCATATCTTCATCTTTCATTTGTGTTTGATACACATTGTGAATCGTGTGTGTGTGTGTTACCATCCAGCCATGTCGGAGGAAGCTCTATTGGATTTGTCTGATGTTCTCAACACTGATCCTCACATACTGGCTACAGGACACACAGGTACACACACACACACACACACAGCCCTCACCAGTGTCTGGTCATGCTCCTTTGTGTTGTTTCCTTCCTGAAATTAAACGGGTGTAGAAACAGAGACCTTATGTGTTCTCTCTCAGGCTACCGCCGTGATGAAGTTTAAGACGATAACTGCTTGTATTTGTTTTCAGGTCAGTTCCAGGTGGAGCGCTCCCCCTCTCCGTTTGGTAAGACTCTACAGGACCTTCTTCCTCTTCTTCCTCCTCCTCGTTCTCTTCCTCCACCTGCAGACATTTGGAGTCTCATTTAAAATATTCCATTTGTAGTTCTTGTGGAGCTCCACAGTGGATAAGTGAGCTTTAGAGCTGCTGGAAGGTGGGAGAGTCCGGCTAGCTGTTTCCCCCTGTTTACAGTCTGTATGCTAAGCTAAGCTAACCAGCTGCTGGCTATAGCTTCATATTTAGCGTACATTCAGAGTAATATCAAATTATCCAATCAAAGCACACAGCTTAGCGTTAAAAAAGTAAATTAATATTTTATTTGTGTGTCCCCAAGACTGGTTCTTCTTCTTCTCCTCCAGATAACACTGACTGGTTCTTCTTCTTCTCCTCCAGATAACACTGACTGGTTCTTCTTCTTTTCCTCCAGATAACACTGACTGGTTCTTCTTCTTTTCCTCCAGATAACACTGACTGGTTCTTCTTCTTTTCTTCCAGATAACACTGACTGGTTCTTCTTCTTTTCTTCCAGATAACACTGACTGGTTCTTCTTCTTCTTCTTTTCCTCCAGATAACACTGACTGGTTCTTCTTCTTCTTCTTTTCCTCCAGATAACACTGACTGGTTCTTCTTCTTCTCTTCCAGATAACACTGACTGGTGGTTCTTCTTCTTCTTCTCCTCCAGATAACACTGACTGGTTCTTCTTCTTCTTCTTCTCCTCCAGATAACACTGACTGGTTCTTCTTCTTTTCCTCTAGATAACACTGACTGGTTCTTCTTCTTCTTCTTCTCCTCCAGATAACACTGACTGCTTCTTCTTCTTTTCCTCTAGATAACACTGACTGGTTCTTCTTCTTCTTCTTCTCCTCCAGATAACACTGACTGCTTCTTCTTCTTTTCCTCTAGATAACACTGACTGGTTCTTCTTCTTCTTCTTCTCCTCCAGATAACACTGACTGCTTCTTCTTCTTTTCCTCTAGATAACACTGACTGGTTCTTCTTCTTCTTCTTCTCCTCCAGATAACACTGACTGCTTCTTCTTCTTTTCCTCTAGATAACACTGACTGGTTCTTCTTCTTCTTCTTCTCCTCCAGATAACACTGACTGCTTCTTCTTCTTTTCCTCTAGATAACACTGACTGGTTCTTCTTCTTCTTCTTCTCCTCCAGATAACACTGACTGCTTCTTCTTCTTTTCCTCTAGATAACACTGACTGGTTCTTCTTCTTCTTCTTCTCCTCCAGATAACACTGACTGCTTCTTCTTCTTTTCCTCTAGATAACACTGACTGGTTCTTCTTCTTCTTCTTCTCCTCCAGATAACACTGACTGCTTCTTCTTCTTTTCCTCTAGATAACACTGACTGGTTCTTCTTCTTCTTCTTCTTCTTCTTCTTCTTCTTCAGATAACACTGACTGGTTCTTCTTCTTCTTCTCCAGATAGTCTGTCTGTTTCTTCTTTTGTTCAGGTCATTAATTAATCTGTCTCTGTCTCTCTCCCTGTCTGTCTCTCTGTCAGCCGGTCTGGACATCAGCTCCATGGCTGACGACCCCTCTTTGATAGGAAGTGGTGGGCGTGGCCAGAGGACAGTCCAGGAGGAGCCTCTGGACGCCATCTTGAGTCCTGAACTCGACAAGATGGTCACTGATGGTGAGTTGAGATTTTGAAGTGCTGAAGGGTTTGTGTGTCCTGTAAGATCTCTGCAGCGAAAGAACCATATTCCCTTTTTAATGTGATTTATTTGCTGTTTTCCTTTTACCTCCTTTTTTATTTATTCTTTTTGTCTCTTTCCTCTTGTAGCTCCGGCCTGTGGTCAGCCATATAACTATGTATACATTAACCTTAGACTATAGAAGAGAATTGAGAGTTTTTATTGTGAGAAGCAGCTGACTGATCACTAATGTGTTGTTGTGCTTCAGGTGCCATCCTCAGCAAACTCTACAAGATCCCAGGTAAGACTGAACACTCTCGTGTCACCTGCTGAAATCAGAAATCATCTGGCGATGAGCCGTCGTCCCACAACACCACAGACAAAATCCTCCTTGGCGTTCATTACTGTCAGTTTTCATTTTGTCAGGAATTAACTCTATGAAACAAAAGTAGCCTCAACACGTCCTCCATGTTCACCTGCTGTCCTCATAAATTCATTATAATGTCCGTCTCCACACTGATCGCACACTGATCGCACACTGATCGCACACTGAACACACACTGAACACACACTGAACACACACTGAACACACACTGACACTGAGAGATCTGTGATGGTTCCATTCAGATGAATTGATACAAAGATTTATGTTAATAAATGCAGATGGGGAGCTGAAATCAACTGTTGTGTGATTTTTGTTCGTGTGTGTGTTTGTGTGTGTGTGTGCAGAGCTGGAGGGGAAGGATGTGGAGGAGGTGTTTACTGCTGTTCTCAGTCCAAACGGCAGCAACAACCAATCGGAGCAGAGCCAACACACACACACTGGTGCTGGGAGCAAGACAAACACACACCAAACAGGTACACACACACACAGCTGTACCTGATGTGTGCTACAGGTGTTACGTGATGTGCTCAGGTGCAGCAGAAGGTAGAGGAGACGTGGCTGAGGAAGTCCCGATGATTCACATCATCAGTGGCGTCTCAACGTTGCCAAATAAAAGACTGGAGAGCCAACTGACTCGAGAAGAGTCGACTTCAGGTGCAGCAGCAGAGGAAATCATTAGAGCTGCACCTGTCTTATTCTTTTACTGTCAGTTTTTAATTGTTGAGTCTATAAAACACCAGAGAACAGCGAACAGTGTCCGTCACAGTCTCAGTGACGTCTTCAAATGTCTTGTTTTGACTGTCCAACAGTCCAACACCCAAAGAGATTCAGTTTACTGACACAGAACAGAAAGCTGACACACTGGACTAACTGATTACTGAATGTCTCCGCAGCAGCTGCGTTTCCTCATCTTCCGCTCATGAACGGCCTGATGGGAACTGCTCCCATGATGCCCAGCAGTGCTCAGGGTCCAGCAGGCTTTAGGATGCCCCTTCCTGAGTCCCCCGCCCCCGCTCCTCTTCCAAGCCCCACCCCCGGGCTGGCCTCTGCCAGTCAGGTGTCAGGGGGAGAGGGCGAGCAGGATGTGATGTCGACAGCTCAGCGGAGCATGTTGAAGTGGGAGAAAGAAGAACCTCTGGGAGAGATGGCCACCGTCGCTCCTGTCCTCTACTGCAACACCAACTTCCCCCAGCTGAGAGAGCAGTATCCTGGTACACACACACACACACACACACACACACACACACACAGCTGAAGTCCAGAATATTTCAATCATGAAAAAGTATAGAGCAAACAGAAAAACCACATTATGGAGTCGTTGTAGCTCCAGCTTCTGGATGAGGGCGGACGTGGAGTTCAGTGTGTGTTGATCCACCTGCAGAGTTTTCATTCTCAGGTGTTTCACTACACTTCTTCTAAAACTGTTTTATTGTAAACAGTAACTGGATCACAGTAAGAACTCCAGGCCAGACTTTAGTACTTATCTAAAATAACAAGAGAGAAACAGACACAAATGAACTGAACAGGTTTCCAAAATAACATCATGTTCATCAATATGGCCGCTGATCAAAGCACTGTAGCTCTTCCCTTTACAAGAAAATAAATGGACAGTAGTCTGATGGGGTCAACTTCTTTACTGTGTGTGTGTGTGTGTGTGTGTGTGTGTGTGTGTGTGTGTGTCAGACTGGTCCACCAGGCTGAAGCAGATCACCAAGCTGTGGAGGAAGGCCAGCTCTCAGGACAGAGCGCCCTTCGTGGTGAGTTTTATCTTCATGTCTAATATTTTTGGACTGAGATAAATAAAATAAATAAAATAAAATAAATCAGTCTTGGTGACGTAGTAACGACTCACAGGGTTGGCTGATGAACTACTGTAGCTGGAGAGCTAACCGCTAACATGCTAGCCACCTGGAAACTGTCTCCTAGCTGTGCTAACTAACCAGGTCTCTGTTGTGGAGCAGTTTGTACTCTGGATGTGAGCTACGATAGCTTCCTCCATGATGGACCCCGCAGCTCTTCGTCCAATCAGAGCTCAGCTCCGTCAGGATGGCTTGGTATTGGTCATCAAGGAGAATACGTGGGTCAAAGTTCATTTTGAAATGATAGAAAGCAGATTTGGTGACGAACCCCACATGAGCCCTAAAGTTTAGTTCTGAGGTAAAGTCGACAGCGAGGTGTCTTCACTGTTAGCTCAGTGTAAGTCCTGGAGGACTAAACTTAGTGTCCCTCTCTCTCTCTGAGAGGTTTCAGGTTTATCCTGGTCGAGGCCTTTAGTGACATCCAGGCACTGAAATCTGAAATCCATCTAAAAGGAGCATCAGTTGGTCCTGCGTCATCAGGAGACATAAAGCTGTGTCATCAGCATAGATGTGGGAGGACATGTTTCCTGATGACGCCACAGAGGGACATGTTTAGATTAAAAAGTAGAGGCCCTAAAATCGATCCTTGGGGAACACCACAAGTTATTTTAGAAATGATCATCTATTGAGACAAAGAACTCAGTTCAAATAAGTTCCAGACAATAATGTGATCCTTTGTGATCAACTGGATCAGTTTATTGGTATCTAGATTCATCCTGACTGTGTCTGCACTGTGATGAGTTTCTAACTTACTGTTTGAGTTAAGTGATGGATCTAGGCTGCTTTGTTTAAAATAGGCTCAACAAGCGTTGTCTTAAATGCTGTGAGGGAATCACCAAACTGCAGAGTGATTTTTGTTCGGACCCGCTCAGACACTGAAAATGTTTTTTTAAAAAGGGGGTGGGAATCAGGTCGAGAGTAGCAGCGTGTTTTTTATTTTAAGGTGGAACTCCTAGTGTGCGGCGTCTCGTCTCCGGTCTTTGAGTCTGTCTGTGTTTTCTCTCTCCGGCAGCAAAAAGCTCGAGATAACCGGGCGGCTCAGCGCATCAACAAGGTGCAGCTGTCCAACGACCCGCTCAAACGCCACCAGCCCTCGCAGCAGCAGCAGCAGCAGCAGCAGCAGCAGCCGCCACCACCACCGCCGGGACCTTACGACCCCGTTTCTGTGGAGACAGATGGGACGTTCAAGGACCCGCTGAGGCCCAAAGAGACAGAACAGGAGCAGGAGTGGAAGTTCCGACAGGTGAGCAGAGTTTCAGTGTGTTTGTCTTTAACACATCATCCCCCCATGAAGTCGAACCAGAGAGAGAGATCAACACCAGACTCCTGTCACAAACCGCAGGATTTTAACAAAACTCACTAATATGCACCTGAAAGGAATTCATTTTAATAAAAGGTTTCTGCAGATCTTGAAAAGTCTTGAAAAGCATTGAACCAGTTAATTTAAACAAATAAACTTTTTCATTTAATACTTTATATTGATGAAATGTTTCTCTGTTTTGCTGTGTCCATCTGCCATTTGTAATATTAGCATTTATATTGAATTAACTAATATAGTAACCTACAATTTACATTTAAATCTGTGATTTAAGGAACCTTGGTCAGAAGCCAAGATGGCAGTTACTGTGTTACCTGTTAGCAGGTCCAGGTGACCGGTTTCTCCCTCACGACTGGATTTATGTTCTTTAAATCAGGTTCATTTGTACAGAACCTTTCAAACACAGAATCGGTTTCCCTCGGGATAAATAAAGTTCTGTCTTTACGTGAGGTGAAGAAATAAATGCATTTGAGCCACATTTAAAACACAATGAAAAGGACATCAGAACAGAATCAAACAGATTAAAGACGAAGATGAAATAGAAAACAAATGCAGTGGTTACCAGTTATCGTTACAGTTAAAATAAAACTTCAGATTCGGCTCTGTGTTGTGTCTGCGGGGGGGGGTCACTGTGGTCCAATCACAGGGTGGCGTTGGTTTCCCTCTCTGAGTAGTAACCATGGTAACCACCAGGCTGCATGTCAGGGGGGTGCAGAGACAGACTGAGAGATGGGGTCAGATGACTTTGGTGGCATGACAGTATAATGAGCATCGAGAGCTGTTGTCATTGTGTCATTGATGAAGATGATGATGTGCATGCCTGCTGAGCCTCACTCACTCCAACTAATATCTCTGATGTAATTGTCATTGAAAAGGGAGAGGTAAATGACAGATGGGGAGCCGGTAAGAAGAGGCAGGAAAATCTCCCCCAAAGCAAAGCCCTAAAATCACCAACAGATAAAGATTGTCCCTACCAGGCATCTGTAGCAGGAGGTGGCAAAGAGGCTCTGGTAAGATCTCAAGGCGAACCTGTTCGAGGCAGACTTCCTGGATCCACGACCCTCTGAAATCCTCTTTCTGTCCCGGGTTGCTCCTGCGCCGGTCCACACACACTTGAGGTTTCACTCTGATCACCTGGAGGTCAGCAGCTGGTCTAATGTCAGAGCCTGTGTCAGTTGTCAGATCTTAATCTGTTGGACCGCAGCGCAGCCCCTCCTGACGAGTAGATCCTGTCAGCTTCAGTCATTTGTTCGGTATTAAATCAGAGTTTAGAGGAGCTGCTGGTTCCTGAAGTTTTCTCCACGCTCTGAATTCCAGTTTCACATGTTACTGAACAGAGAATCCAGGATCCAAAAGTACATTCACAAAGTGTATGTCATCTTTAGCTTTAGCTAGTCGTTAGCAGAGCACCCCAGTACACTGTCAGCATCCTAAACCCTGAGGCCACTTCACAGCAGAAATAGAAATATCAGAAAGTGCCTGTGCAGCAGATATGAGCTTGTGTATGTTCAGTACTCATCATGCTGTCATTCAGCTGATGACCGTATCAGAAGTGTAATTTAGATCAAAACAAACCATCACTGACCTCCAGGACAGAAACGCTGGAAACTGCAAGTGTTGTACTGAGACCGAGCCGGCGCAGCCTCTCCCAGACCAGAGAGGATTTCAGACACATGGACCCAGGACCGGTCACAGTCGTCTTCTCTGGGCCAAAGGACAGTTTACATTTGAAAAAGGGTTTTGGGAACACTTGGGTGGGGGGGTGGGGGCAAAATCAAAGAACCACTTCAGTTTGAGAACAGCTGAAGTGGAGTTGACCCAGAGTCGGTGTCCGTGGCCTCCGTCTGTCTCAGAACTGACTGATTTTATTCTAAAGGGATGCTGCCTCGCTCTGAATGTTGGTCTGCTGCCGTCCTTTCACACCCACCTCACACTGATCTGAGAACAGCTCTCAGATTATTCTGGTCTCAGTGTCAGCTGGAGACACCCTGCCAGCCTCACCATATAGATAAAAGTGGAGAGAGACAGTAAAGGAAGCAGCATGTTGTCCTCTCAGACTGATCTGAGACCAGCCCACACTAAACTAGTCTGCAGTCCTGCTAGTGTCCCCGACAAACTTTTCAGTCTTGTGCCTCTTTAAAGTGAAACACTGTCTCAGGTCTGAATCTGAGTTATAATCCGTTAAACCACAGAGCGAGCTCCAGTGTGTCCAGAGGCTGAAGAACAACGAGAACGTATCTAGCAGAAATATGTTTTTCCTTCTTTGTAAGGATGCACCGCTCCAAGCCACCGGATCAGTCTCAGCCAGACGTGAACTCAGTGTTTCTGAATGGACTCACTTCTTTAGTGCCACAGCTTCCCTGACTCTGCGTTACTTCACACGCAACTGATCCTTAAGAGTTCCAATTCAGTTCAGCACCATATCATAACAGTTCCCACCATGAGCAGCACTGGGAGACAGTGGCAAGGAAAAACTGTCTTTTAACAGGTAGAAACCTTGAGCAGAACCAGATGTTAATATTAATAAAAATAATACTAAGAGCAATATTATAATAGTAATACTAATAATAAGAGCAATAACAGTAATAGCAGCAGCAGGTGCAGAGGAGGAACACGGGGGCAGCAGGTGCAACCATAGATCCAGACTCTACAGCTCCGGAGGCAGAAACTGAAGGGTTCATCCTCTGGAGAGCAGCAAGGAGATCAGAAATATTTCCATAGTCCAAATGTTTTTCTCTGAACCAAAGTGTAGCATCGGCCACCGTCAGTGTCAAAGGTGATCAACAGACAACACCTGAGCTCCGAGACCATGTGACAGGAAGTCCAGGATGTGTCCCGGTCTGAGAGCTGGACCAGTGTCTGGAGTGTTGTCCCCTCAGTGTGTGGTCTGTGTGCTGGAGGACGACAGCAGCTGCACAGTCACTGTGAGCAGGTATCACTGCAGGTGTGATTAACCAGGTGAGAGAGAGACAGAAAAGACCAGTCAGCAGGAGGACTAATGATCCCCCCCCAGACCCCTTTACCATCCCAACAGCACCAGAACCAGAACCACAGGACTAAACCAGATCTGTCTGCAGCACATCACACACAGTCTGAATTATTATCCAGCACATTAGCTCATGTTGAATCCTCCAGTACGTTTAATGACCCCCCCCCATTCATCATTGATCCTCCCACACTTACTGAGAGAGAGAGCGAGAGAGGGAAAGCGAGCATTACTAGCTGCCATGTCATCATGTTGTAACTCCACATGTAGAGACCAACCAACGCACTGACGTCTGTCACTCTGTCTGTTTTTGTCTTCCTGTGTTGCTCTGTTGCTCTTTTGGTTTCTCTCTCAGCAAATGCGTCAGAAGAGTAAGCAGCTGGCGAGGATCGAGGCCACTCAGAAGTTAGAGCAGGTGAAGAACGAGCAGCTCCTGCAGCAGAGGCAGCAGCAGCAGCTGTTAGCCGGCCAGCACCTCGCAGGCCAACTCTCCCCAGAGACCGGCAGCCGGAGCCCCATGACGCCCACCCAGCAACCCGCCGCCGGGGGCTGCGCCTCCCCACTTCATCCACCGGCGTCCAGGGAGGGTCAGTCCAGACAGCACCTCCTCCTGCAGGGGGGCCAGAGTTCAGGATTGGCTGACGACGTCTTCCTCAGACCACAAGCCCCTCCCCCCTCCGGCTTCTCCTCTCTCCCTCACTCCCCCCACCCCTCCTCCCCTCTCCACCAGCCCCCATCCTCCCCCCAAATGTTCTCCCCGCCCTCCTCCCGCCCCTCCTCGCCCTGGGACCCCTACAGTAAGGCAGCAGGAACTCCTCGCCCCACCTCCTCCCAGGCTGGTGGCCCCCTGGCCCCCCAGCAGCAGCGTCGCAACTCCCTCTGCGCCTCCCCAGCCCACGATGTCTTTGGTTCCCCTGCACCGTCCCCAGACTCTAAAACCTCCGACATCTCCAGGACCCTCGGACCCCAATCAGGTAACTCCCAGTAACCATCTCTCCTTGTTTTCTCCTCCTAGTGTCCCTCTGCTCCTTGTTTTCTCCTCCTAGTGACCGTCTCCTCCTTGTTTTCTCCTCCTAGTGACCGTCTCCTCCTTGTTTTCTCCTCCTAGTGACATCTCCTCTTTGTTTTTTCCTCCCAGGTCTGCAGCAGAGCAGAGCAGCTTTGCTGAGCCCCCCCTCCGGCTCGGCCCCCGACCATTTAGCCAGACATGTTGGTATCCGAGCAGCTGAGACCTACCAGAGGACTCCTCCTAACAGCAGTAACATCCGTGTAGCGGTGTCTGAATTGTATGGTCGGGCTGGTGAACTGGTCCAGGGTGGGGTTTTTAAAGCCCCCATGCCTCCCCACCACCAGCCTCAGCCGGAGGTATTTGGCAGCACAGGAGGAGGAGGAAGGAGGGACCCGGTTAGACCCACAGACCTGGGCTTTGCCCCCCCTCAGTCGCAGGACCTTTCCTTCCCCTCTAGTCCGCTGTCAGGGCTGGGCTCCCCCCACCGCAGCCCCTACTCCCAGACACCCGGTACCCCCAGACCTGACTACAGCCAGCAGATCACTGACCCCTTCACCCAGCAGTCACCTATGACCTCCCGGCCCTCGCCTGACCCCTACGCCAACCCTCAGACCCCTGGTACACCACGCCCACAATCTGACCCCACATACCTCACCACACCGCCTGCGCTGCGACTGGACCAGTATAACCAGCAGTCTGCCAACCGTCGGCCGTCCCCCTCCCACCCAACCCTCGACCCCTATGCCTCCAACCCAGGGACGCCCCGCCCCTCTGTCACAGAGCGCTTCCCTCGATCACCAGGCAGTCAGCGGAGCACCGACCCCTACGCTCAGCAGCCCTCCACACCGCGGCCCCAGAAGGCCCCGGAGCCCTTCTGCCAGTCCCCAGTGGAGAGCTTCAATGCTCAGCCTGCAGGATCCTGTTCATCGCCTTTGCCTCCAGGACTGTCTGGAGAGACGGCGACCTTCACCCCGACACACAACCAGGTAACCGATAACACAGTGTTTGTCTGTACTGCGGTTTATACTTCTGTACTGCAGTTTACACGTCTGTACTGCAGTTTACTGCAGTTTATATGTCTGTACTGCAGTTTACATGTCTTTACTGCAGTTTATACTTCTGTACTGCAGTTTACATGTCTTTACTGCAGTTTACTGCAGTTTATACATCTGTACTGCAGCTTATACGTCTGTACTGCAGCTTATACGTCTGTACTGCAGCTTATACGTCTGTACTGCAGTTTATACTTCTGTACTGCAGTTTACTACTAGTTTAGCTGCAGTGTGAATGGAGCCGGAGAATTTCACCTTTTTCCCTAATTTCCTTTTTCTCTGCTCAGTTGCAGCAGTCTCCAGGAAGACAACAACATCAACATCAACAACATCAACAACATCAACAACAACAACAACAACAACAACAACAACAACAACAACAAATGCAGGATTCATTTTCCAGAACCCCCAGCAACCAGACCCCAAAGCACTCTGGGATCTCAGAGGAGAGCGGCTTCTCTGGCTTGGCAGGTCAGACCCCTGGTCACGACCCCTTCGAGCAGGGTCACATGACACCAGGCCCCTCACAGACGGACAAGACAACCACCAATGAAATGGCAGCACTGGCAGCAGCTTCTTTAGATGGACCAATGAGCATGCTGCCTCAGCTTGGTGACTCAGAGGAGAAGCTGAGACAGGTAGGACAGGTGTTCTCCAGAAAGGAAAAGTCATTAAATAAAAGACATTTCAAGTCATGTTTCATTTAGATTCTTGAATCAAAGCTGTATGTTTGGATGTCTGGTCTCACCTCTCTTAAAGTTTCTGATTTAGAGAGTTTGTTCTCTGTACTGTGTTCTCTCTTGTGTTCCTGTGCAGCGTCAGCGGCTCCGGCAGCTCATCCTGAGGCAGCAGCAACAGAAGAGTGCGTTACGGCAGGAGAAAGGTCTGCAGGAAGCAGCTTCTGGACCCACTGTACCCCCTGCTGCTCCACCTGGACCCACCCCTGGTTCTGCCACACCACATCACTGGTCTCAGGAGGACTCCTCCACTGCTCTTCCAACAGACCTGTTTGGACGTCCCCCACCCCCTTACCCTGGCACAGTAAGGCCTGGTGGGCCAGGGGGGGCTCCGGTCCCGAGGTTCCCTGGAGGTTTCCCAGGGGAGCAGCAGAGGGGCTTCACCCCCACCGAGGCTCCCTTCCCCAGGCAGAGCCTGGTAGTCCGAGGACCGGTCCTGGGGTGAGAGGAGCAACAAAACCTGGTCATGACCTGATCTGATGATGTGTTCTGTTTACTCATATTTCCTCTCTTCTCTCTCCTCTCTTCTCCTCTCCTCTCCTCTCCTCTCCTCTCCTCTCCTCTCTCCTGTCTTCTGCAGGTTCAGTATTCCTCCAGGAGATCCAGCGGGTTTCCAGGACTCCTTCTTGCGTCCTCCCCAGGGATCAGTGCCTGGATCTGAGCTCAGTGTGGTGGAGGGAGTCCCTGTCCAAATGAGGAGGCCAATGCCTGGGGATTTCACTGCCATCCGGCCCCCCAGCGCTCACCCACACATGCTGCCAGGTGAGGACAGCCACCCAACAGTATATGAAGCAGTTTTAAATGAGCCAGCTGCAACATTACGATGCTGCTTACATGTAACGCACCGGTGACGAGAACCTGATCATGTTAGTCGAACAGTCCACCGCCCTACCTGTGTAATGAGTACTTTTTCTTTTGACTCTTTTGCAACTTTACTTTTTTATTGATCATTTTAAACTAAAACAGTGGGTTGACTGTTGACCTCCCTCCCCTCCCCTCCCCAGGTGTCCCCCAGCCCTTCCTCCCACGCTCCCTCCCCCTTCAACAGCACAGCATCATGGGACAGCCCTACATCGAGCTGCGACACCGCGTCCCTGAAAACCGCCTGCGGCTGCCCTTCCCTCTGCCCGCTGCCCCGGAACCCGAGGCCCCACTGCTGCACCCCAGAGACCCCCAGCCGTCTCCGGTCAGGGCCGGTCAGGGGGCCAGGATGGGTGAGCTGCTGGGCCAGCAGATGGTGCTGGAGCAGCTGAACCAGCAGCACCTCGGCCACACAGCAGCACTGACGCAGAGCGGCGAGTCAGCACTCCCAGGGGCTGATGGGATCGAGGAGCACCTGGAGGGGGAGGACTCGGCCGTGAAGGATCTGGAGGACGTGGAGGTGAAAGATCTAGTCGACCTCAACCTCAACCTCGACCCTGAAGACGGTACGAACACACGGGTCACATCTCGATACTCAGGTCCACAGAAGAACCAGCTTTAGTTTCAGATCAGAAAGTCCAGGTTTACTGCGCCCCCCTCCGGACAGATTTGACAGGTTTAGCTCTGAGATGAACCATCAGACCTTTAGTCTGAACACACTGGTTAGGTAGGGATGTGAACATGTTTGTCATGCCATTGTGACATATTTTGTGGTTATTACTACAAACCAAAGGATTTCATAGAATCAGAGTGTCTCATTAAAACAAACTGTCTGGTTTTAACAACATGTAGAAGCTTCTTGTTATAACAACAGACCATCTCATGATGTTAGAATGAGAAAAGTTCTTCCTTGGTTTCAGGTAAAGAGGACCTGGATCTGGGTCCTAATGACCTCCACCTGGACGACTTCCTGCTGTCGGGGAAGTTCGACCTGATCGCCTACGCTGACCCCGAGCTCAATCTGGAGGACAAGAAAGACATGTTCAACGAGGAGCTGGACCTGGGGGAGCCGGTGGAGGAGAAGGAGGGGGGAGAGAGGAGGGACGGATCCAGCGGGTCCAGAAAGACGGATAGCCACACCTACCTGATAGGCCAGGTCAAACAGGAAGTGCAGGACGGCTCCTCTGCAACCCAGTACCCTGCACCACAATCTGGGGTCATCACCACCGGCAGACCCCCCGGACCTCCAGGAGCTCCAGGGGCCGAGGCATCAGGCTCCAGCCAGCCCGGCTCCTCCGCTCTCCTCACCAAGGTGGCTTATTTATCTTTATTTAATTATTAAAACTAATAAATGATAGTTTGACCAAATCATCAATAATTTGATGATTCTCCCTCCAGGAGAGGGTGGAGGACTCTGGCTCCGGTTCAGGGGCCTTGCCAGCTCTCCAGACCCAGTCGTCGTCGGGCATGGCTCCCAGGGTTCACCCCCCCATGGCTGGAGGTAAAAAACTTTGTGTCTCACTTCCTGAAATGTATCCATTTCTTTTTTTTAGCATTGGCACTATTGATCAGTATTTCTACTTGATTTGGTTATTGATCTGTAATTATTGAGCTGATGAAGTTTAACCAGAAAATCTGTCTCCTTGTCTCCTCCTCTTGTCTCCTCCTTGTCTCCTCCTCTGTCTCCTCCTTGTCTCCTCCTCTGTCTCCTTATTGTCTTCTCCTCTTGTCTCCTCTGTCTCCTCCTTGTCTCCTCCTCTGTGTTCTTGTCTCCTCTGTCTCCTCCTTGTCTCCTCCTCTGTGTTCTTGTCTCCTCCTCTGTCTCCTTCTCCTTGTCTTCTCCTTGTCTCCTCCTCTGTCTCCTTCTCCTTGTCTCCTCCTTGTCTCCTTCTCCTTGTCTCCTTCTCCTTGTCTCCTCCTTGTCTCCTTCTCCTTGTCTCCTTCTCCTTGTCTCCTCCTTGTCTCCTCCTCCTGTCTCCCCCCTGTCTCCTTCTTGTCTCCTCCTCTGTCTCCTCCTTATCTC
>VMKM01003668.1:0-31542 GCA_008360985.2 Macquaria ambigua | reverse complement strand
TTGTGGTTCCTAGAGTCTCTAAAAGTAGAATGTGAGCCAGAGCCTTCAGCTATCAAGCTCCTCCCCTGTGGAACCAGATCCCAGTTTGTGTACGGGAGGCGGACAACCTCCTCACATTTAAGAGTAGGCTTAAGACTTTCCTCTTTGATAAAGCTTATAGTAGGGCTGACTCAGGTGAGCCCTGAGCCACCCCTTAGTTATGCTGCTATAGGTCTAGACTGCCGGGAGACTTCCTATGATGCACTGAGCTCCTCTCTCCTCCCCTCTCTCTCCATCTGTATGCATCACATTCTTATCCCATGAATGCATGTTACTAACTCGACATCTTCCCTCTCATTTAGTTGTGCGCTTTCTGTCCTCTCTCCTTCTGTTGCTTTCTTCATGTATTTCTGCCTCTTGGCATGAGGTATCTTGGCATGACAGATCAGGAATCTATATTGCCAAAGCAGTACAGAAATACAATATAATACAGGCATTAAATAACATAAATAATAATAAAAACAAACAAAAACATGGGTAGCTGTAATACTATACAGGTGTAATCACTCAAACATTTACTACTCCCTTAGTGTATGACAACACCCGACATACTTTGCAGCTAATATTGCACACCAACTTTTCTCCCCACATAGGTGGGTTTCTGAAGATCGGGGAGATGGATAAATTCAGGATACATATTATTATTTTCTCAAAGAAAACCTCTCTCAAATCCTTGTATTTCTCACAGTATAGCTGGGTAACCTGTTCTGCCTGTGGCAGGATGTTTCTATGGCCAGGCTGTGTCCACTCAGTCTGTAGATTGTCAATGTTTTCCTTAGTTTTCCATCAGTCAATTATCAATTCAGTTTCAATTTCAATGAGCTTTATTGGCATGAAAAGACAGTGCTTATATTGCCAAAGCAAACAAATATTAACAATAATAATAATATACACTTTAGTTATAATAACTAATAATGACAACAGTAATGCTTGTTGATAAGTAAAAACAAATAAGTAATCAAAAAGCAAACAGACAACAACAACAGTCAAATTGAACATAGAAAGAACAACCAGGATTTAATCTGGTGGCGTTTCACTGTGCATGTCCAAAATTTCACAAAGCCAGACCAGTGCCATATGCAATCCATCCTACAGTAGAAGCAGAGCTGAAAAATCTGAAGCAGACTGGGGTCCCGTCAAAGGTGAATTGGAGTGAATGGGCCACGCCCATTGTTCCAGTGATGAAGAAAACCTCCAGCACAAAACCAGGAAAACCAAGCAAGGTGCGCATATGTGGAGACTTTAAAGTGACTGTTAACCCAGTTCTCCGCACAGTACAGTATCCTCTACCTCGTATTGAGGACATCTTTGCTTCCCTGTCAGCAGGGGAACGTTTCACAAAAATTGATTTGGCCCAGGCTTATCTCCAAATGGAAATTGATGATGTATCAAAGAAATACCTGACAATAAATACACACAAAGGACTTTAACAGTACAACAGGTTGGTGTTTGGGATAGCATCAGCACCTGCAATCTGGCAAAGGGCAATGGACCAGGTCTTGCAGGGACAAAATGTTACCTGGATGCCATCATTGTCACTGGCACAGATTTCTGATGAACATCTTTCTAACCTTGAACAAGTGTTCACCAGGTTACGAGAATTTGGGCTAATTGACAGAAATGTGAGTTTTTCAAAAAGCAAATTCATACTGTGGACATGTGATCAACAAGGATGGCTTACACATGTCCCAAGATGAGGTAGAAGCGGTGCTTCACCTGAAAATGTGTCTCAGCTGAGAGCATATCTTGGTCTGGTGAACTATTACCACAAGTTCTTGCCTAACCTATCTACATTCCTACACCCATTAAATTCACTGTTACAGACAGGGACACAATGGAAGTGGATGGAGAGCTGTGAGAAAGCGTTTCAAGAAACTAAAAGACTCATAACTTCAGAAGAGGTGCTCGTGCACTTTGACCCATACTTACCAATCCGACTGGCATGTGATGCCTCACCCCAAGGGATTGGCGTTGTGTAATCGCACAAGTTTCCGGATAGCTCAGAAAGACCAATAGCCTTTGCCTCCAGAACGCTAACTTCAGCTGAACGCAACTATGCACAGATTGACAGGGAGGCTCTAAGCCTTGTGTGGGGAGTCAAGAAATTCAATCACTACCTGTATGGTCAAACGTTTTCCCTGTTGACTGACCATCAGCCTCTTGTATCAATCTTCAACCCAAGAAAAGGCGTTCCAGTGATGACAGCACAAAGGCTGCAGCAATGGTCTCTTGTCTTAGGAAGTCACATGTATGACATTGAACACAAGGGGACCAAGCAACATGGCAATGCAGATGGTTTGTCACGTTTGCCACTGCCGACTTCAGAGATAACTACACAAATGGATTCAGCAGAGGTATTTCACACAGCAGTAGTTGAACATTTACCAGTGACAAACAGCCTCATTGAAAGAGAAACACGCAATGACCCTGTGTTGACAAAAGCGTATGACATCACAGTAAAGGGTTGGCCAGCGCATGGTAACACACTGTTTCCAGCTTTCTCAGGGAGGAAGGAGCAGTTGGCGGTGTGTTGGGGAACACTAATGTGTGGTTCACGAGTAGTGATCCTGCCCAAGCTACGCACCAGAGTGTTGGAGGAACTGCACAAAGGGCACCTGGGTACCATGAAGATGAAAAGTCTTGCCCGTGCCTATGTGTGGTGGCCAGGAATTGATAAATAGATGGAGGACTTGACCAAGAACTGCTCTGGATGTCAAAAGATCCAGAACTCACCACCACAAGCCCATCTCCATCCATGGGAGTGGCCCTCATCACCATGGCATCGACTATGCTGGACCATTCATGGACTTTATCTTTTTAATCGCCTTTGATGCACATTCCAAATGGCCAGAAGTCATCCAAATGAAGACAACTACATAGGAAAAGACCATTACAGTTCTGAGGACCATGTTTGCCAGGAATGGCATACCAGAACAAATCTGCACAGACAATGGACGATAATTTGTCTCTGAAGGAAAGTTTTGTGAAGAACAACTTTACATCTGCCCCTTACCATCCATCCACAAACTGCTTGGCAGAAAGATTTGTGCAGACATTCAAGAAAACCATTAAAGCACAAGATAGACAATTTCCTCCTTGCCTATCGTAATGCAGTATGCAACCACTAATCAGACTCCAGTGATGATGTTTCTGAACAGGAATCTGAGGTCCCGCATGGATCTTCTCAAACCAGATGTACGGCGTGATGTGGAAAACAGACAATTAAAACACTTGAACACTAAGTCAACATGGAGCTTCACTGTGGGACCGTCAGTTCTTGCACGTGATTACCGGACCGAAAAGTGGCAGCCAGGTACTATTTCCACCATAGACGGGCCTCTGATGTATACAGTGGAGGTGGGAGAGAACGTATGAAGACGTCATGTGGACCAAATCCTGGATGCTCAGGTGAAAAACACAACAAGACCTTGCCTGGACTCACCTGACACTCCTGATGTGACCACATCAGCCTCTTCTACAGACAAGACTGTCATCAGTGCTGATGACCCACCTGATGTACCTGTAGAGAGTCATTCCCCAAGGCAAACGTCTCTGGACAGACGTTACCCAGAGAGAAACCTCGAGCAGAACCAGGCTCTGGGTGGGTGGTCATCTGCCTCGACCGGTTGGGTTGAGAGAGAGAGAGAGAAAGAGGGAGAGAGAGAGAGAGAGAGAGGGAGAGAGCAGGAGGAAAGAGAACATACAGTAGTACAGTACAGTTCTACATAGAGATGTAAAGTAGTAGTTGTGGTAATGGTATTGATGTTAATATTAATAAAAAATAATATTAATAGCAATATAATAATAGTAATACTAATAATAACACCAATAACAATAATAGCAGCATCGGCTGTTGAGCAGGAACATGGGGGCAGCAGGTGGCCTGCAACCATAAATCCAGACTTTGCAGCTCCGGAGGCAGAAATACCTGCAGAAAGCAACAGAAGGAGAGAGAGAGAGAGAGGAGAGAAAGCACACAACTACGGGAAAGGGAAGCAATCAAGTTAGTAATAAGCATTAATGGGACAAGAGTGCATACAGATGGAGAGGGAGAGGAGGAGAGAGGAGAGAGGAGCTCAGTGCATCATAGGAAGTCTCCTGGTAGTCTAGGCCTATAGCAGCATAGCTAAGTGGTGGCTCAGGGCTCACCTGAGTCAGCCCTACTATAAGCTTTATCAAAGAGGAAGGTCTTAAGCCTACTCTTAAATGTGAGGAGGGTGTCTGCCTCCCATACACAAACTGGAAGCTGGTTCCACAGGAGAGGAGCTTGATAGCTGAAGGCTCTGGCTCCCATTCTACTTTTAGAGAAACTAGGAATCACAAGAACTCCTGCATTCTGGGAGCGCAGTACTCTAGTGGGCTAATAGGGTACTATGAGCTCTTTAAGATATGATGGTGCCTGACCATTTAGGGCATTTAAGGTGAGGAGAAGGATTTTAAAATTCTATTCTGGATTTTACAGAATAGATTTTAAAATTCTATTCTGGATTTTACAAACCCACGATGAACCGGACCATAGAGAGCTGGAGCACCTCGCCCGGAAGAGGGACCCCCCCTGGAGCCAGACCCGGGAGGGGAGCACGATGGCGAGCGTCTGGTGGCCGGGCCGAAAAATCGACATGGAGCCGCGGCCCTGTGGGCCCACCACCTGCAGGGATAGGCATCGGGGTTGGGTGCAATGTAAGCTGGGTGGCAGGCAAGGCAAGGGCAGGGACCTGGGCGTGCCGACCTTCGGCGTCGCAGACTGGTTTTAGGGACGTGGAACATCAGCTCTCTGGTGGGGAAAGAGCCGGAGCTGGTGCAGGAGGTGGAGCGGTACCAGCTAGACATAGTTGGGCTCACCTCTACGCATAGGACTGGACTCTCTTTTTTTCTGGAGTTGCCCAGGATGAGAGGTGCCGGGCGGGTGTGGGGATACTCACAAGCCCCCGACTGAGCGCCGCTGTGTTGGAGTTTTCCCCGGGGAACGAGAGGGTCGCCTCGATGCGACTGAAAGTTGCTGAGAGGAAGGCTCTGACTGTTGTTTGTGCTTATGCACCAAACAGCAGTTCGGAGTACCCAGCCTTCTTGGAGTTCCTGGGTGGCGTCCTGGAAGGGATACCACCTGGAGACTCCATAGTTCTGCTGGGAGACTTCAACGCCCATGTGGGCAATGATGGTGAAACCTGGAGGGGGGTGATTGGGAGGAATGGCCTCCCCGATCTGAACCCGAGTGGTGCTTTGTTGTTGGACTTAACGAACACCATGTTTGAGCATAAGGTGGTTCATAAGTGTACTTGCTACCAGAACACCTTAGGCCGCAGGTCGATAATCGACTTTGTGGTCGTATCGTCAGATCTGCGGCCGTATGTCTTGGACACTCGGGTGAAGAGAGGGGCAGAGCTGTCAACTGATCACCACTTGGTGGTGAGTTGGATAAGATGGCAGGGACGGCTGCCGGACAGACCTGGCATACCTAAACACGTGTAGTGAGGGTGAACTGGGAACGTCTGGTAGAGGGCCCTGTCCGCGAGACCTTCAACTCCCACCTCCGGAAGAATTTCTCGCCCCCCGGGGAGGTTGGGGACATGGAATCAGAGTGGGACATGTTCAAAGCCTCCATTGCTGAGGCGGCCGCTAGGAGCTGTGGTCAGAAGGTCATCGGTGCCTGTCGAGGCGGCAACCTTAGAACCCGCTGGTGGACACTGGCGGTGAAGGAAGCCGTTAAGCTGAAGAAGGAGGCTTTTCGGGCTTGGCTAGCCCAGAGGTCTCCTGAAGCTGCGGACAGGTACCGGGAGGCCAGAAGGACGGCGGCCTCGGTGGTCGCCAAAGCAAAAACCCGGGGGTGGGAGGAGTTTGGGGAGGCTATGGAGAAGGACTTTCGGTTGGCCTCAAGGATGTTCTGGCAAACTGTTAGATGACTCAGGAAGGGAAAGCAGGGCTTGGCCCAGGCTGTGTTCAGCAGGGGAGGAGAGCTGCTAACCCGGACTGGGGATGTTCTCGAGCGGTGGAAAGAGCACTTTGAGGAACTCCTGAACCCGACCAACATGTCCTCAGTGGAGGAGGCAGAGTTTGAAGACTCGGGGGAAGACTCACCCATATCCCTGGCAGAAGTCTCCAAGGTAGTCAAAGAGCTTCTTGGTGGCAAGGCGCCAGGTGTGGATGAGATTCGCCCTGAGATGCTGAAGGCTCTGGACATTGTTGGGCTGTCTTGGCTGACACGCCTCTTCAGTGTCGCATGGAGGTCGGGGACAGTGCCTGTGGAGTGGCAGACCGGGGTGGTGGTTCCCGTCTTCAAAAAGGGGGACCGGAGGGTGTGCTCCAATTACCGGGGTATCACACTGCTCAGCCTCCCCGGGAAAGTTTATTCCAGAGTGCTGGAAAGGAGACTACGACCGATTGTCGAACCTCGGATCCAGGAGGAGCAATGTGGATTCCATCCTGGCCGTGGCACAGTGGACCAGCTCTTTACTCTTGCAGGGCTGCTGGGGGGTTCATGGGAGTTTGCCCATCTAGTCTACATGTGTTTTGTCGACTTGGAGAAAGCTTTCGACCATGTCCCCCGGGGGGTCCTGTGGGGGGTACTGCGGGAGTATGGGGTACCGGGGACGCTGCTACAAGCCATCCGGTCTCTATATAACCAAAGTGAGTGCTGTGTTGGCATTCTCGGCACAAAGTCAAACACGTTCCAAGTGGGTGTTGGACTCCGCCAGGGCTGCCCCTTGTCACCAAGTCTGTTTGTGATATTCATGGACAGGATTTCAAGGCGCAGCCGGGGGGAGGAGAGTGTCCGGTTTGGTGGTCTCAGAATAGCATCTCTGCTCTTTGCGGACGATGTGGTTCTGTTGGCTTCATCGGGCTGTGACCTTCAGCATGCACTGGGGCGGTTTGCAGCCGAGTGTGAAGCGGCTGGGATGAGAGTCAGCACCTCCAAATCCGAGGCCATGGTTCTCAGCTGGAAAACGGCGGACTGCCCCCTTTGGAGGTAAGTTACTGCCCCAGACGGGGGAGTTCAAGTATCTCGGGGTCTTGTTCACGAGTGATGGTAAGATGGAGCGTGAGATGGACAGGCGGATCGGTGCAGCATCAGCAGTAATGCGGGTGTTGTACCGGACCGTGGTGGTAAAGAGGGAGCTGAGCCGGAAGGCAAAGCTTTCGATTTACCAGTCGATCTACGTTCCAACCCTCACCTATGGTCATGAGCTTTGGGTAGTGACCGAAAGAATGAGATCGCGGATACAAGCGGCCGAAATGAGTTTCCTCCGCAGGGTGGCTGGGCTCACGCTTAGAGATAGGGAAAAGAGCTCGGACATCCGGAGGGAGCTCGGAGTAGAGCTGCTGCTCCTTCGCATCGAAAGGAGCCAGTTGAGGTGGTTCGGGCATCTGATTAGGATGCCTCCTGGATGCCTCCCTTTAGAGGTTTTCCGGGCATGTCCAACTGGTAGGAGGCCCCGGGGCAGACCCAGAACACGCTGGAGGGATTATATATCTCATCTGGCCTGGAAACGCCTTGGGGTCCCCTAGGAGGAGCTGGAAAGCGTTGCCGGGGAGAGGGACGTCTGGACAACCCTGCTTAACTTGCTGCCACTGCGACCTGGCCCCGGATAAGCGGAAGAAAATGGATGGATGGATGGATGGATGGATTTTACAGGGAGCCAGTGTAGAGAAGCTAATATTGGAGAAATATGATCCCTTTTCCTGGTTCTTGTCAGTAAATGTGCCGCAGCATTTGGATCAGCTGGAGAGTCTTAAGGGACTTATTGGGGCAGCCTGATAATAGGGAGTTGCAATAATCCAGCCTAGACATAACAAATGCATGGACTAGCTTTTCTGCATCTTTTTGAGACAGGATGTGTCTGATTTTTGCAATGTTATGTAAGTGAAAAAAGGCAGTCCTTGAAGTTTGTTTTATGTGGGAGTTAAAGGACATATCCTGATCAAAGATAACTCCAAGATTCCTTACGGTGTCGCTGGAGGCCAGGGCAATGCCATCTAGAGAAACTATATCTTTAGATAATGTGTTTCGGAGGTGTTTAGGGCCAAGTACAATAACTTCAGTTTTGTCTGAGTTTAACATCAGAAAATTGCAGGTCATCCAGTTTTTTATGTCCTTAAGGCATGCTTGAAGTTTAGCTAATTGATTGGTTTCATCTGGCTTGATTGATAAATATAATTGTGTATCATCTGCATAACAATGAAAATGTATGGAGTGCTTCCTAATAATATTGCCTAAAGGAAGCATATATAAGGTGAATAGAATTGGTCCAAGCACAGAACCTTGTGGAACACCGTGACTAACTTTGGCGTGCATAGAGGATTCATGTACAAACTGATATCGATCTAATAAATAGGACTTAAACCAGCTTAGTGCAGAGTCATTTGTAACTTTCACCAGTGCTGTCTCTGTGCTATGATGCACTCTAAATCCTGACTGAAAATCCTCAAATAGCTTATTGTTGTGTAGAAAGTCACACAACTGATTGGCAACTTCTTTCTCAAGGATCTTAGAGAGAAAAGGAGGGTTAGATATAGGTCTATAATTTGACAAAACCCCTGGATCAAGAGTGGGCTTTTTAAGAAGAGGTTTAATTACAGCTACTTTAAAGGACTGTGGCACATAGCCTTTTAATAAGGACAGATTGATCATATCTAGTAAAGAAGTGCTAACTAAGGGTAAAACTTCTTTAAGCAGCCTAGTTGGGATGGGGTCTAAGAGACACATTGATGGCTTAGATGAAGAAATCATTGAAGTTAGTTGATTAAGGTTGATGGGAGAAAAGCAGTCTAAATGTATATCAGGTTTTACAGTTGTTTCTAAGGTTCCTGTGTTTGAAGATAAGTCAGTACCAACTGAGGGCAGGAGGTGCTGAATTTTGTCTCTAATAGTTAGAATTTTATCTGTTACGACTGATCACAAGAGCAGGATCCAAATGCACGACTCAGGACAAGAGTATCAAAATCAAGAGAGTCTTTACTGGTGAAAGGTTTAACAAACAGAAAATCACTCTTGCGAGGAGAAAAAACCATAAACTTGACAAGATAGTAAATCTAACAAAAAAAACACTCAAACGAGGGAAAAAGGCACTCAAGGCTTGAAGAACAAAACAATAACTAGACCTGAACAACACTAAACAAGATTCTAGACATGAATAATCGCTAGTTCTCTGACATGAAGACAAGACGAACTGGCACAGGACAAAGGGAGACAAGGACTATAAATACACAAGGTAATGGGGGACAGGTGGAAACAATCAGGGCGGGAGAAGACAATCAGACTGGCGGAAAACACACGTAGACACTCCACGTGGGGTGTAGCAACCTCCTGGGCCTTGTGGCAGGGCACCGGTCTCATGGAGATTTGTGCGGCTGCTACATGGTCATGTCCTTCTACCTTTGCCTGGAATTATTGCTTGAATGTGGCTTTTGGCACCTCCTTTGGGGAACAGGTGCTGGGTGCCACTTCGCAGTAGCCTCCGGAATGATGTCTTGTCTACTTGATTAGGCCTAGCATGAGGCAGGCCTTCTGAGCGGCGTTTATCCTACACACTTGCCCTTGTGTCTAGCAGGGCCCAGTGCTTATGGCTGCGTCTGGCACCTGAGCATTGGGCAGTGATACGCAGCGTCTGGCGGTGTCACTGGCCGAGGTGTGTAGATATTCTTGTACATATTGTTTCACAAGGGGTTATTTGTTGACACTTGTTATTTGAGCACTGGTGGCGGTGACGTCTCATTCGAACACTAGAGTCTGTGCCCTAAGGAGTATTTGAGGAGGTACTTCTTCTGTCTCCTCGGTCTCCTCGCTGTGTCTTAAAGAGTTCCCATACATATGGAACATATGTAGCCAGTGGAGAGACGATACGATAGAGAATGCTGGGTTACGTTGTAACCTTGGTTCTCTGAGTGAAGAGAACCAACCAGAACTCGGATACAGTTCCAATCAATGTAAATCAGTGATTGCATGCGCATGCGGCCACCTAGGTGGTGTGTCTTAAAGAAGTATCCACGTTAACTGCTCCAAGGGATCAGTTCCCGTACATATGGAACATATGTCGCCGGTGGAGAGATAGTCGCTTCACTCAGAGAACCAAGGTTACAACGTAACCCAGCGTTCCAAAGTGCTTCACAATTAATGAAATGCATAATAGTACACAGCATGAAACAACAAGTAAAAAATAAAATTTATGAAACGGAAGCAGATACTCAACAATAAAACAGTATCACAAACAAAACAAAATAAAAAGACAAATCAACCCAATAGGAATTGCAAGCACCAAACTTATACACCAGCCTGTACAAGTGGGTTTTTAAAAGTTTTTTAAATAAAAATGGTACAGACTCAGCTGAACTGACAGTGTGGGGGAGTGATTCCATAATGTTGGGGTTAAAACGATAAAAGCACGGTCCCCTTTTGTTTTGACCCTGGACCGTGGGACATTTAAGAGCAATTGGTCCGCAGATCTGAGTAATCTTGGTGCAGAGTATTGTGTTATAAGTTCAAAAATATAAGAGGGTGCCATGCCATGGAGGGCTTTGAATGTGATCAGGAGGATCTTGAACTGAATTCAGGAAGCCAATGTAAGTGGGCCAGAATGGGGGTAATGTACTCTCTTCATTTAGTGTTTGTCAAAAGCCTGGCTGCTGCATTCTAAACGCACTGAAATCGAGCAGTTTCAGACTTGCTTAAACAAAAAAATATAGATACAGTAATAGGCGGGAAGAGATAAAAGCATGGACGATTTGGTCTACGATGTTCTTAGGCAATGCTGAACTGATTTTGGCAATATTTCTGAGGTGCTGACTGAAGACTGAACCGATTTCTTAATGTGGTGGTAAAAATTCTAATTTTGATCAAACACAACACCAATATTTCTAGCAGATGGTTTTACATTCCCTGCTAAATGCCTGAGGTATGGACTAATACTCTTTGAAAACCTGGTCTGGACCAATGACCAAGATTTCTGTTTTGTCCGTTTCAGCTGAAAAATCCAATCTTTGATAGCAGTAAGACAACAGTGAGGAGTATCCAGATTTTTAAGGTTGTCAGATTTAAATGATACTGGGAAGCTGGGTGTCATCTGCATAACAATGGTAGGCAACGCTCTTAAACTGACGAATAATATGACCAATGCTCCCACATATATAAGTGGGACAATGTGACCAAGAATTGAACCTTGAGCTGATGTCCACCGATGATGAGACAAAATCATCAGTAGTCACCCTGAAATATCTCTCTGTACAATATGAGGAAAACCATCTGAGGGCAGTTCCATCTATTCCGACCCAGTGCTTTAGTCTATCCAGCAAGATGGTATGATCGACGGTGTCAAATCGGCAGACAAGTCTAACAATACTAAAAAGGAGTGATGGCCAGAATCTGCATTCATAAGAATATTGTTAGTGACAATATTATATTACAATATTGTTAGTGCAGAGCAGTTTCAGTATTATGCAGCTGGCAAAAACCAGATTGAAATGGGTCAAGAATGTTATCAGCATCCACTATTTCCAGTAGTTGCTTCAGCAGCCTTTTCAATGATTTTTGAGACAAACGGTAATTTAGAGATTAGTCTGTAATTATGAATGTTGGATCAAGGTCAGGTTTATTTAATAGTGGCTGAATACAGGCTTATTTGAAATAGTCTGGGAACAAACCAGAGTACAGAGACTCATTTACAATAGAGACTAGACAAGGGGCAGTGACTTCTAATACCTCTTTAAAAAATATGGTGTGTAGTGTGTCAGAGCCACAGGAGGATAAGTGCATGTTTGATACAATATCAAGCAGATTATTCAGGGAAATATGGGTAAATTCACTCAACAATGTGGGGGAGGCGTCTGGAGAAGTTATACATGAGGTAGGGGGTGTTATAGAGGATTTAATAACCTTCTCAACAAATAAGCTAAAGATTTATCACAATCTTCAACAGAAGAGGCCAAAACAGTTGGCAGCAGGGTTTATAAGTCGATCAGTGGTGTTAAACAGAACTCTAGAGCTATACTTTTTTGTGAGGTTTGTAAAATACTTAAGTCTCTCTTTTTTGATGAATAAATTATAAGCAGACAATACCTCTCTCATATGAAGGAGGTGGACTTGTAGGTTAGCTTTCTTCCACCTTCGTTCTGCTCCTCTACATTCTCTTTTTAGTTGGTGAGTATCATCACTTACCCAAGGTGATGGATTTTACTGGCGCCTTGACCTTACCCTTATGGGAGCAATGTAATCTAAAGCTGATGAACATAAAACATTAAACTGATCACCCAGGTCATTTACATCATTAAACTTAGGTAAGCTGCTACAATGGTCAGGGAAAACAGAGGGAAAATTATCAGCAGATCTCTCATTAAAGATGCGAGAGTGAACTGTGCATTTTGGGGAAGGAGCAGCTACTTGAAAGGCGATATTGAACATGACAGGTTGTCCACATGAATATTAAAACCAACCAACCAACCAATAAGATTTTCTCATAGCTAAGAACAACAGATGTGACAACACAATCACAATTGACTTTGAACATCAGCACCTCAAAGCTAGGAGGTTTCTCCACTGAGATGAGGCTACAGCTCAAATGCTTTTTAAGAGCCACAGCAAGGCCACCTCCACGACCAGTAAGTCTGGGGGAACTGAAAAACATGTAGTTAGAGGGACAATGCTCAGCGAAAGAACTGATGTCACCAGACCTAAGCCAGGTCTCTGTTCAAAATTGAAAATCTAAATTGTAGGTTTTAATTAAATCATTTAAAATAAAGGTCTTATTTGCTAAAAATCTTGCATTTATGAGGGCTAAATTAACAGGCATGGTGGGATTCATAAGTTGAGAAGCAGCTGTGATAGGCTAGGGAAAACGGAACTGACTATTGTGGCCTATCCTCCCTACTGTTCAGGGTGCTTGCAAACTGTAAGTGATGTTTGTGTTGGGGTGTGGGGTGGGTTAAACAGCCATGTGCATCCTTCCTCACTGATATTTTGATATGTTAGTCTCATCTTGTAGGAGGATTTGCAGCTCTTTGCTGGCTCCCTCAAAGTTTGTGCCACAGACAGAGTGGATCACCTTTACTTGACCACACTAGCGGCAGCTCCGGTGAATAAAAGACAATCCGGAGTGGATTGCAGATCATGTGAAGGGAGAGAGATCCAGTGACATCCAACACATGTTGAGTAAAATCCACTTTAAAAAGAAAAACTGATAAAATTGTAATACTGGTCTCGTTAAAACAATAAAATAAGCAGAGACAGCAGCAGAGTATCAAACAGCGTTTACCCCCTGTAACATGGAATAACATAGCTCCATTGTGGGCTGTGAACCTAATAAATAGCCTAGTAAATTACCAATTCTTACTCCTGTGACACAAACTTACCGGTGTAACTTAGATGAACAGTTAAACTTATTTTATTGTTTACAGGTGGACAATTTATTTTAACTACACAAAGTTGTTTGGCGATTCTAAATCAGACAGGAAGCTACTATAGCTGAAAATTAGTTTTGTCAGCATTATATTTGAGCTAACCTTATATAAGTTATGACACTTAGCAGTAATCTATGTAACGTATTTACCTTAAATACTTAAAAAAATAATTAATTAATTTAAAAAGTCTTATTAAAATCTGTTGAATATTAAACATCTGCATGATTGTATGGGTATTGAAACAAATAAATATGTAAGTAGGTAAAACGTGCTACTGTATGTAACTTTATTTTTTATAAATAATTATGAGAGGTGTGCCTTTTTCTTTCACTTCAGCACCTCCCCCCCAAAATGTCTGTGCATGGCACTGCATGTTGCCTTTCAACTAGTGGCCAGTCATAGACACTACAACTTATTCTCCCAATGCAACATTATTTATAGTACATTTTTCTGGTCAATATTTTTATTGAACTTTCTGATATACAAACAGGCCAACAGACCAAACTGTATCAAAAGGGGAAGGCTATGTCATACACTGAAGAAACATAGGGGGAGAACACATGCCCATCAAAGGCAGTGTCATAGTTTTGCACTTCCCTCTATGCAGTATACATCAAAAACACTTAGACACAAACAAATACATAGACGATTTGCTGCTCTGCAGTAAACCTATACTGAGCTGGACTGTGGTCAGGTGACTGACATTGCCAGTTAAAAACATTTCACTCAGGCATTAAAAACCCCCACAATCCTTGGTTGGCTTTTCTGTATCACTGTCCTGCTGCACCGCCCTCAAAATAGGGGGTCTGTGCAGTATAAAAAGAACACACAACAACACTCTGTACCGTATATGTAAATACCCTCAAGCACCCTTAATGTTGAAAGACAGCACTTTAACCTCATAGTCATTTGTTTCATTTTAAACTCAATGTGCTGGAGTAAAGCCAAAGAAAAACTATCTCTGTGACATGACTGTGACATGACTGCACTGTAAGCAGAGGTAAAAGGATTTGGGATGCATCTCAGCCTGCCACCACCAGAGGGAATCCAACATCATCAGATAATGTTCACTATTGGCCACAGCTCTGGAGAGCACATCCACCTCCTATAGAATGAATCAATGAAGGGCCATTTCTGGACAATTTGGTGCCCTAGGCAAGATGTCCACTGGTCCCCATGAGGGAATTGATTTTTTATAATAATTTTATAATATTTTTTATTTTAAATGTAACTTTATGAAGCTTCACTCAACTTCTGTTCTGTCATGTCATCAACATCATCTGTCAATTAATATCTACATGCCAGCCAATTTATTGGCAGTGCCCTCGTAGCCTTTTAATTTGACAAGAGTGGGATTTAGGAATTTGTGTAAACTTACTTCAATTCTATTCCAATGTACACTATTTCTGTTACGTTAATTAATAATGAAGGATTTTACAATTCCTTTATCACAGAGGTACATGTTGAAACCATTTTTTTAATTGAGCTCTGTGCTTAGGACTGTTTCAATGAGACAATTTATGTTTAGCGACACTGAAAATCTATCTCCATAGGTACTCCCTATGTAGGTTCCATAGCGCTGTGGGGGGAGGGGTTGCTGGTTTGTTAGTAATTGTTGTATTGTTTTATTTTCTGAGAGATGACTTGAAGAACCCCCTAACAATACATTTATTGAGAACAGACTTGTCACCTAAAAAACCTCTATGGCTATTACAAACTCAGGAGGGGACCCAAACGCAGGACATGGACAGAGTGAACTTTGTTAAGAAAATAGTTTTTTTTATTTGTAGTGGTGGGCTGATGGCAGGGAATAGAAATTGGGTGGCAGCAGGAGTTGGTGGTGATGGAGGAGCTGGCATGAAAAAGGAATAACTCATTTAGAAAACTGCAATAAAGAGAGGACTCTTATGTCATTTGAGCAGTTAAAAGATACCTACAAACTTTCTAACAAGCACCAACTAAGGAATTTCTCAATCTTCTTTCCTTTCGTCAAGGATAGTCCAGTGTACCCTATGCTAAAGGAGATAAGAAAGGAAGCACTGAAGCACATTTCCTTAGCATTTAGAGAATTCAACCAGCTGTTATCATGGCTGCCACATAGATACTTCCAGGTCATTTCACTCAGTCACCACCTGAGGGTCACCCCAGACAGGGCCTGCAACATCATTGTTGCCTGCACTGTCCTTCATAACATTGCCTGCTCGAGGAAGGAAAGGGCTCCCAGAGTGGCCTTGGAGATGGACTGGGACAATGCTGCAATATTTCCTGATAACATCAATGGCTAGTCAGCGACCAATACGTCATTAATTATTTTAGTTGATTTATTGCTTTTTGAGGTATTCTTTAACAATGAAGGATCATGTATGTTACTCTTCCATGTGCATTTGTATTTTATTGGGCATTGGTAGCACACAATTTGTGGTATAGGTTTCATAATTGTATAATCCTCCCAAATTATATTCCCAGTTCACTGGACCAATAACTATACGTATAGTGTACTGTAAATTCATGAAACAACAGGAAGAGGACACCACAATGTTTTTGAACCATTTATTCTGCTGGGATCACTTGTCTGCTGGGAGCTTGGGAGAGAAAAAAAGTAACAATGATTATACATTGTGTTACAGTTATGCTTACAGTGTGCATTGAAGTGATCACTTACTTCTCTTTCTAGTTTCTGGATTTCCAGTTTCAATTTCCTCAGTGTCTTTCTTTTTTTCTCCATAAGTCCTGCAGTTTTGTTTTGTGACATCTGATTTTCACCTCTGCCAACTCAATTTGTATTTTAAGTGTGTGCTGTACAGACATCTGACAGTTTGTGAATTCACATATCAATTAACACAGCAGGAATGATGTGGATGTCCTTCAGGTAATACTCACTACGTTGCCAGGCTGGCTCTCAGGCTATACAGCGTCTGGGACCTGTTACAAATGATATTTTCTATGAGCACCACATCACTGACTTCTTATCCATTATGGTCTGAATAAGTATTTCCACAAGATTGACATGATACCTCCAGCCTTTTGGAGTCCACAGACACAGTCTTCTCATCGTCTGCTGCTGCCTTCACCCTACCTCACTCAATAAAACCTGTATTGACAGGTGCCAAGGTATGCCTTTAATGAATAATACTCAATGGATTAAAGTTATCATCTGGTGGCTCCACAATAGTAAGTGTGTTGCAAGACACTGCAAGACGATGTCAGAAAATCCACTTAACGCCATATAAAGGGTTGATTGTGTGCCATGTGCAGTAGTACTGGAATAATGTATCTTGAATGAATGGGGCACAGAGTCAGTGGCTGCGCCCCCAGATCCCTTCCAACACAGGCCTCCCTTGGTTTAAGTGGGTGAATTCTGTGTCAGTGCCAGACACATGGGCCTTTTTTTTAACTGCTAAAATCAGTAAAGACAATAAAAGATGTAGGCAGGCACCTTCTATATTATTATATATATATAAATATAATATATATATATTATACGTATAAATATATTATTATTATATTTATACATCTTATTTGTACATTGTAATCAACAATTTATCAAGGCACTTACCAGTCTGCAAAATGTTCTAATATTTACTTGACTTGTTGCCAGGTCCTCTTTTGTCCAGTCATCTTTGTTCTACATTAATTGATAGGTGTAACAAAAAGAGTAACAGAAATTACACAGCTGACAGACTAACATGTTACACCATTACTCACTCGCTCGATAGATTTGAGCATAATATACATGGTCGTAATGAGACTGTCCTGGGCTGCGACTGCTTCGCAACGTTAACCACGATTTTATTGTTGTTATCACGACAACGAACGCCTGGTACACCTATATATGTTGCTTTGGCAAACAACCTATTCTGTCGATTTTGGAGTCATATCTCCTGCCACCAGTAGGGATGCTAATTTAGGAAACACTCCTGTGGGTCATATTAGAGGTTAGGAATAAACCTGTGTGGACCTATGTAGGACCCAAAATGTGTGTGTGTGTGTGTGTGCAGTGTGAGCAGTGTTTTTTTGTTTTGTTTTACAATTTAGGGGCGCATTGGCCATCAGTGACAGACTTGACCGTAGAAAGAGCATCTGCATTTAATTACAAAATATTTCTTCCACCACTTTGGCGTCTCTCCAGCTGGTGGTGCCAGTTAGAATTATTATGCCCTATATAGTGGACTCAAAGTATCCCACAATGCATCATGAAAAGTACAGTGTGTAAAAGTGTACAACCAATGGTCACTAACCAAGCACTATATACCATCATGCATTGCGCTGAAAGAAAAATATCAGACAGGCGAGAGGAGAAAACGTTTTTTCTTTTTGCTGGTGAGCTCACTGTATAGTCCTCTACATAGAACTCCCTAGATAGTGAGTAGGGAGTAGTGAATGAGTGAATGATTTCAGACACAGCCTATGTTCTATGCACTTTTGATATGAATATGAATTTATTTTCATACATGACAATGCATTGATTTTATCCTTGATTTACTCTTAATGTAAAGCACTTTGAGCTGTATTTTGTGTATGATATGTGCTATATGTAAAGTTTATGATTATTTTTTATTACGAAACCCTGAAGGACTTATCAAAATCAGATGTGTTTGTTTTACCCTGATTTCAAAAGCCTAATCAAGAGCCTAGGGCTGGGACAAGGGCTGCAAATTAGCTCCAGTGTGACACCCTGTATACATGACATCTGTTGTATTTGTGTACCTTTATTGTCCCTGATAAATAAATATAAAAAATAACTAACAAATATACTACTTGCATCCTCTGCAATTGAGTCCTATCTTACATGTGAGCACTTATTATCCTGTGAGTCTCAGAGAGCAGATAGTGACAGCACATTATTCTGCTGTTCATTCAAAAGCCCACCTCACAACCCCTCTATCCCCATCCCTCCCTCCCCTCGTCTTCCATTCTCTCCGTGTATCTCTCCCTCTGCTCGCTAATAATACCTCTGTTCAAGCCTGAGCATACAGGCCTTTGATGGAGCCGGCCACTCCAGGCTGCCGTGCGTCAGCTATGACGTCAATGCATCCAAACACACAGGACTCTGTGTGGAGGAGAAGCCTGCTGTGGGTGGGCTAGCTGGGTCTGTTAGCTGCTGCATTCCTGTAGCTTTGCTAGGTAGCATAGCAGAGTGAATAGCATTGAAAAAAAAATGAATGGAGCATGCTGGGCAGCAGGGAGGGAGTGGGAGCTATAGGGACAAAGAGGAAGGTGCATGCAGGAGAGGCACAAATCTGTTCTTCTGATATGATCATCACCTACGCTGTATATGTATATATAGGTGCCTCTAAGAAAAGTAGGTTTATGAATGAATGAATAATGAATGAAAGTAGTAATGATCTAAAATGTGTAGTACAATTCACAAATTCACAAGATTGTTTTAAGATAATGTAATAAAGAAATAACAATGGTCTGATAGCCAATCTCACTCTATTTGCATAAATTCATGATTATTCTGTTAATATGAGGTATTGATATATTGATACTACGTACCAGTATGCATATATCTGTATCAGTGTTTGTATATGTATACATGTGTATGCATCTGTGTGTGTATGCATATGCATTCTTCTTACTGTGCACTTAGAGAAGACAGAAGCTAAAAACAGACTCACCCCAGCTCCCCACCTGTACAAGATTAAAAAAAATTAGAAAGTTCAGAAAAAAGAATAGTTAAACAACCAGGCACCCAGTCATTTTGGGACTTTTTTCTAGCCAACATCTATCTACTAAATAGAGAAGGAGTCAACGTGGTTTTTAATCATTTAAATAGAATCTTCAACCATGTTGTCCAGTTCTTTGAACAAGCAGTCAACACAAATAAAAGAAAATTAAAAGCAGTCAACCAAAATGGTATGACTCAGTGCAGACCTACGAAAGAAACTTAGAATGCCAAAAGACAGTCAACCTGACAATGAGAATATTCATCATCAGTACTGCCAATCTCTAAAGATTTACAGACATACACTAAAATCTAAAAGACATGCATACAAATCAAATAGAACTCAAATAAATCCTGGGATAATTGAAAATCCTTCAACACTAATGGGTAAACTTCCCTACATCTTGGGAGAAAGCAGCAAAATAGCTTTCTTTGCTGCAAAATATGTATCTGCCACAACCTGAGAGAAAACACGAGTGTCATGCAGGTTTGGTTAACTGACGACTCTAAATTGCCCGTAGGTGTGACTGTGAGCGTGAATGGTTGTCTGTCTCTATGTGTCAGTCCTTGAAAAATGGGACATAAGATTCTTCATGACTCCTCCCTCCCTGCTATCCATCTTTTTAACTTCACTCTGTGACAAAGTGGGTGAGAACTCTCCTATACTCACCACTTGTCCCTTACATGTTCACCTTACACATTAAACTACATTAGTTTCTACATGTTTTCATTTTGCTATAATTTACCATTGCTATTGTAACATTACAGCACTTACTATTAGCATTATGTTACAGTTTACATCAATGCACATGAGTAGGTTAAAGCAAACACACAACCACAAGTTAGTTTCAGTTACCTTTATTATGTTGCAGGTTTGAACATTGTTTAATTGTTTGTTCTTTTGTTCATACTTACCATTGTTTGTTCCTTTGTCCAGGAGGGGGCCGTCCAGCATTTCCTGATTTTTATGGTGTTGGTGCCAAACCAGGTGGAGGGTTTTCTTTTGTGTGTTTGATGCATGATAATGTGTGGTGTTGGGAGTACTTACCTTTTATAGAGCCATTTGGAAATGTACATGAATGAGCTTGTAAATGAGTCCAAGAATAGTATGGGATGTCCTTGTATTAAGGTTACTGTATAGGTCAACCTTTGATGTTGGACGTGGATGTGATGGTATTGGCTGCAGCAGTCTAGTGCTGTGTCCCAAATCGCGTACTGCTGTTAGTACACTCACATGCAGTATACTGTGTACACTATGTACTGACTTGTGTAGTGCATTCATTTTGACAGGGTAGTGTCATCCCAAATCGAATACTGCTGTTGTGCGCTTACCGGAAATGACGGCCGCAGCCTTTGACCATGTCTTCTTCTTCTTCTTTTTAATGACGGATTGCAACTGGGCAGGGCACTATCGCCAACATTTACCGCGATCGCCGCACGCCGAAATATCTGCCGCCATTGTCATACGTTGGTGGTCCTCCCCTTCTGCTACATAGACAAGATGGCGACCGTTGAGGGTGAGAAGTGTGCAGCGTTCCACACTGAACTTTCTGGCCATTTTGTGTACACCATCCGGGTACTTATAGTACACTGCATTTTGCCATACTTACCAGTGTGAACGCACTTCACAATACTCAAAATACTAAGTTTGAGTACGCAAGTACGCGATTTGGGACACAGCTTAGGTGTTAATTGAACACCTTATATAGAGGGGAGAGGTGAGGCCGTGCTGCCATAAACACGTGCCTTTTGTTTGATTTGTTATGAGTTAATTTTCTGACTTATTTTCTTTCACAAGTTTCATGTGACATGGAGAGCACTAAATAACAGAATTTAACTCACGTTAAGTTCACCTCAGGGCACCACCTTTAAATAAGGGAAAATGAAAGCCAATTAATTCAGTCACAATTCTGGAGGTTGTTCTTGACTCATAAACCGTGACCGTAATACTTAACATTTCTTTATAAATTACAGGTTTATTGAGCTACTAACTACACACATAACTAATAACTACAAAACATACAAATGAATGAATAAATGCAACCATGAATAAAAGAAATGAATACAGTGATTAGACAATTAATTAAAGAATGAGGACCACCATATACCAGATAAAGCAGTGAATGATATCTTGGCAAGATATTAACTTGTGTCCCCGGGCACTGCACAGCGGCTGCCCACTGCTCCTAACACTTAGGACAGGTTAAATGCAGAGAATGAATTTCTCTACAGGGATCAATAAAGGATAACTTAACTTAAACACAGGAGACCACTAAGTGGATGAAAACTTTGACCTTAACCAGTGAAATTCATTAAATGCACCGTTCAGTAGCGGAGAGATTGTTGGGAAGCACAAGGGAAATACCTGTAACCATTCATTGTCGTTTATATACTGATGGGAGACCTTACTTTACTATCCCAGCATTCCCTAATTACTCTTATGCTACAGCATCAACCCCAATATCACAGGTAAAGCAAAGTTTCGCCTGGTGGTTCAGATGGCCAGGGGAAAAGTTGTGCTGGAAGGGGGCTGGATGGTAAGTGTCGTGTGGAACTCCCTGAAGCTCTCGGCATCCTTGGGCATTCTCGGGTGTGCTCAATCCCATGTGTCAGCTTGACCAGCCGACCTCTTTCTCTCTCTCTCTCTCTCTCTCTCAGCAGAAAGCAGGGTGATAACACCTTTGTTTACCCCCGCTTGACTGGGTGTGATGGAGTCGTGGTTGTGGCATTCAGAGTTTGCTGAAAGTGAGTGAGAGTTTGCTGAGTTCTTTCTCTCAGAGTTAGCTGGATGCCGGCCTTCAGCATGTTCGGTGCGGCTTGGGGATGATATCTGGGCCAGCAGCCCGCTCGCCCAAGGGGAACCAAGAGGAAGAGGGCAAAAGGAGCTAAAAGAGGGACATGCAAAAAGAGAGAAGGGCAAAAAGAATGAAAGGCTGACCTTTAGGCTTCTTCTTGTTTTATAGTCTTCTATCAAGAGGGGCACAGTGTCCAATGTCCATGGCGTGAAACTTTACTCCTCCCATTCTAAATTTCTTTCTCAATTGTTTCTTTGTTACCTTTTCTTTCTAAAGAATTAATAAAGTTTACCACGTCTAATTTTCCCATGTTTGAGAATGTGGCCTTCTCAGTTGCGGAAAGATACCAAACACATCTTATGAATAAGCATCAAAATCAGCATGTTGAATCACTTCCCAATTTTCCTATATTGTTAACTAAAACTCTCACATGAATTAGTGTACGTTCAATTTTGCATTACAAACTCCATTCTATTGTTCCCTGTATGAGTCCTTGATGAAGTCCAGGGATCACCATTAGCCTGGGATACTGGCCCTTATAAGAGGGTTGGTCATGCCATGGCCGTCCTGTCGTAAATTGGCCAGTTGTCACTAAAGTTTCCATTAGTGTCCTCTGTGAGTCCTTGCAGGCTTGTTACTCGACCCCAAGGTCTTATGGTCAAAGGAAGGTTAAGAAACGTCCTCTCAGTTCTCTGTGGAGGGAGGGAAATTCTGCTTATTCACGCTACACTCCACATCATGAGGATCACACCAGTGTCCTAGTTACTGGTAGAGTCATCATAGACTGTAATTATCATAGAGTTTACACAATAACAATGCAGTGGATTCATCTGAGAAAAGCAAGAAGCAATTTGCTAAATTCCTATAGTGCTGCTGACACCTGCTGTAACATGATAATGATGATAAGGTGACATGATGATACAGTGTATGATTCCTGTTGTGTTGGATTACAGTGTGTGTGTCAAAAAATAACTGGTGAATTAGAAAAAAGTGTTCTGGTAGGTTTAACACGGGTTTGTGTCTTTGCTCTCAAAGGTTTTCCCTCTCTCTAGATTCCTATCTTCCTATGGTATTTTCTAATTAATTAATTAATTAAGTGACAACTGATCTGATGCATTTCAAAAATTATTTGTTCATAATTGCTCTAATTTTGGTATCCACTCAATGAACTAGCCAGTGTCATAATACACACACAGACACACACACACACACACACACACACACACACACACACACCCCTACACTCAGGCTCCTTCCTCAGCAACCGCACAGTTACTAAGAGACTGATTGCAAAGAGGCAGCGTTTCCATGGCAGCGCCAGTGGCTGAGTCATCTTCACTGCAGTGCGTGCTCTTATGCGAATGCACGTGTTTGTTTGTACATTAGTGTTCATTCATTGATATTCACATAGTTTTGAATGATCATTAGAATTCTTAAAACCCAAATTATGACGTTTTAAATATGTCTGAGGAACATTAGTGTCAGGTGATACCACAACAGCCTCAGTTCTGAGGGGATGAGGCTGATGACTTGACTTGATGCTTCCATCTTCACAGTTACTCGGTAAACAGTGGATTATTACGGTAAACAGCTAATGCTACAATGTTACATGGTAAACAAAGTTCTTCATCTGGACGACTGCCGGTCTGATTGCTGGTGTGATTGGCTGCCACAGCGTGACATCGGGTTGTGTTTCTCCATAAGTTGATTTTTGATAAGTTAACTTTTCACCACAGTCCACTGCGTTTTTTTTCGGCACCCCCTGCGGCTAGCACCGCCGCAGCCTACACGCAGTACCCCCGTTCAAATGGATGGGAAAACCGGCATTTTCGCGGCAGTGCCTTATTCTATCTGAATGTAGCCTTAGTCGTCAGGAGTGGGTGGTCGACCTCTGGCCTACTCCAATGTCCTCTGGTGCCACTGGCTTTATGCTGTGTTCACAGGGCCTCACCAGCTGGCTTGGACTCTCTGGGCTGCTGTCTTCTTGTACGCTGCTGGCTCCACTAGTACTGGTGTTAATAGTTGTTGTTGTGCCCAGAGTACAGTTGTTTCCAATGCTCACATTACCAGGCAGAGCTCTGAACTTCTGTGATGCGATGCAATACTCTGGGTGGTGGCTTCTATTGGTGGCGGTCTGACAGCGGTCATCGTAGCAGCTGCTTCTGCCGTCGGCCTCCTCTTCCCTGTCTGCTGTGTTCTCGTGCCGTTCCCTTCGACCCCGTTCCAGCCTGCTGGGAAAGAGACCCAGTCGTGCCTGCTGTTTTGTTTGACTGCTGGCAGGGGTGTGGTGGGGGAACGACATGGCACGTGGAGCCTGGGGAGCACCACCTGGTCTGTGGTTCCCTGTCTCCATGGTGTGGTAGCACTTCTGGGCCTTCCTCTCACTCTTTCCCCCTTAAATCCCACACAGTGCGTCCATAGGTACGCTGAGGGAGTTACATACACCAGTCATAAATGACCACATCCGCACCTGGTCATCACCTGAACCGTAGGCGGGTGTAGTGCTGCTCCCCAGTTCAGGGTTCCGCGCCACCGCCGTCTCCCTCTTGATTTTCTCCTGTCACCTTTGTGTCTCACTTTGCTGTGCCTGCCTCCATCTTTATTTCCATGTTCCAGAGGTCTAGTCCCTCCTCCCAGCCGCACCATTCGTTCCTTCGGCTACACCCTCATGTCCAATTGTTTAAAAGTAATGTCTATCAAAAGTTAAGAGCTCAGCCAGGTGCAAGTATTTAGTGGTAATCTGGTCCCATGCCCAGTGGCAGGAAGTTAACATGCATTAAAACATGGTTGTGTCTAGATGGTAACCCTAGATTACTGAAACTCTCTGAAATGTATTTATTTCGTTATTTATTATTTTTCCTAAACCTAACCAAAGGCTTTTTAACACGTGGTTAACGTTGTGAAGCGGTCACAGTTTGGTTAGGTTTAGGCACCAAAACTACTTGGTCAAACCCTCAGGGCTAACTTCTCCCATTTGCCAAGTGCTACTGTGCTGAATCAAGTATACATAGAGTGTACATAGAGACAGAGCACATTTAAGTCCCACCCATACCGGAGGGGAAAACAATTCATCTCCCTCCATTGACTTTGTATTGCATGAAGATGCCTCCTTGTCACTTCAGTCTGCAGGCAAACAACAGAAACATGCCTAAAAGCTTAAAACCTAGTTTTAAAAAGCTGCCAAACCGAAAAACTGAGCTTTTAAGAAGACAAAAGTGGATAGAGGCAATAAGGCAGCAAGAAGAATTACAGAAGAACTACAGGCATTTTGTTACCCAAGGGCTGAAACCTGGGTTGCATATTGTGGTGCTGACTGTTTTCCTGTGCAGTGGGAGTGGTTTTCAGAGTAAGACGTGTTGCGCTCTGTTTCTATGTGTGAGTTTCGCAAATCTAGGGTTACCATCTAGACACAACCTTAAAACATTGAGCAACAAGTACATTTCAAACTAAAAGCATGCAAATAAAACCAAGCCCAACAATAAAAAGCATTTAAACACAATATATAAATGATGCAATATAAGATAGCCACAGCAAACCTTAACAATATAAATATAAGGAAACCAATAAAACTAACTCTGCGATGACACATGCATCACTTAGTTTCTCTACCACTGAAAGTAAAGTGGCTCCCCCTGTCTTAAAGAGACACTAACCCCAGAAGAATCTCATTGTTTTGAGTGACAGTAGAAGAATTGGGTGTCCTTTCATCATTGGAATACTGTCTGACAGATACAGTAGTATTATTATTTTCCTATGAAAAGGGAAAAAACAACTAAAAAGCAAACAAAAAAACAGTAACGCTTTAGATTACAGCTCGCAACGTACAGCGTAATTACAGTGTATTCTTTTGTACTTACTGTGTACCAGTACAGCACGTACCAAGTAGGTACAGGGGAACAGTAAGGCGGTAACAATTCGGGATTTTACAAAGATCTAATCTAAATCTATTCTGTTATTACTATGACCTACTGAGTAACAATCTGGATGTTTGGGAGGAATTTAGAGTCATAAGATCATAAGTTACTTGAGGAGTTTAAAAAAAATATTATATTAATGTTAGAAATTACAAGAATGTTAAAGTGGCTATAATCGATACTTTTATAATAACAAATGTTATGTATCAAATGACAAAACAATGTGACAATGTGAAAGGGGTCACTCGTAGTGATATATAATTATCAGCAGAATCTGCAGCTCCCCTCAGCTCTACTAAGCTTTATAGTGAGTTTCAGATCATTGCTGTCCTGCCCACAACTTTACTGTTTTGGTTCATTCTCACCGTTCTCAGAGCATTGCTTTTGGTCTCAGCAGGCAGCTGTTTTCAACAAAAAAATCACTAACTAAAAAAAACACTAACTGGTGAACATAGTGGGGCATTTAGTAGAAAAAGAGCTAGATGTTTCCCTCATGAATTGGTGGAGACCAAAAACAGAGCTAACAGAGAGGGAAAATTGGACTTGGTGAACACAAACGCGACTCAATAAATAAATGATGTTTCTCTGTAACTGCTAGATGTGTAAATACGTAACTATTTGCTATCAAATTCACCATATCAACTTAAAAGGTGATTCCATGTCCTTCTGCTGCCCCCGACTGTACAAAAACATTGGTTATTGCAGGTTTAAGTACCTCACTGCAAAATCACTGAACTTAACAGATATCTGGTATGTCTATGTCCCTATAGGAATATTATAGAATTGAATTGGTTAAATAATCACTTAATCAAACAAGATACTGCAATCATTCTAAATATTAATTTGTCTGGAGGCTGATGGTTCTCCGTGGTGAGGTGATATTTGACAGATAAACTTCTGTTAAACTGTGATGAGGTTTATGATATCAGTAGCTGAGGTGGCTGGTATCATTATTTTTAAGTAGCTCCACCTTTTCTGTCTCATTACTGCTACTTTGCACATACCGCACCACCATGAAACTAGAGGCCTGAGTGCTTTGGTGAGACACACTAAATGTAAACACAACTGTGACTGCTTACAGGAAGCTCCAATGGGTTAAAGCATACAAAACACTGAAATGTTCTGTTGAACCACAGCTTACTTTGTAGAACACTAGTTTAATGGAAATCTGCACTATGGCATGCACATACAAGCATAAATCCAACTGTCCATCACTTGCTGACATGACAAACAAGATCAGGCAAGACTGCAGATTGTTGTAGCTGCAACAAGGTAGTATTTTTAGTGATTATCTGTGGTAGATGTGTCTGAGAGTGATAGTCTAAATGGATGAGCGACAGATTATTATTATTGCTACACACACACACACACAGCGCCGTGCACAGACATTTTGGGGGGGCGGGTGTTGAAGCGAAAAAAAGGACACACCTCTCATAGTTATTTATAAAAAATAAAGTTACATACAGTAGCACATCTTTTACCTACTTACATGTTTATTTATTTCAATACCCATACACTCATGCAGATGTTTAATACTCTTTTTCTGTCAGTGGCCCAACTTACCAAGTACCCTACCACATAGCTACATTGTCATTTGGCAATGTTTTAATAATATTTAAGGTAAATACAAGATATAGATTACTGCAAGTGTTGTAAGGTAGACATAACTTATATGAAGTTAGTTCAACTATAATGCTGACAAAATACTAATATTCAGCTAAAGTAGTTTCATGTCTGATTTAGAATCACCAGACCACATTGTGTGGTTAAAATACCTTTTTTTCAGTTTCAATAAAATTAGATGAACAGTTAAACTTTCAAATCTGAGCTTGTAAAAGCCCTGGACTATTGTACTGAAATGACAATCAGCTGGCTTGCCTACAACTACCAGTAAATTTAGTGTCACAGGAAAAAGAATCGATAATTTACTGGCTATTTCTTAAAGCTTTTGCTTATCAGTATGAGCATGTAAACAGTGGACGAATCATATATTTGCACATTTTCTTGTGACGGGTGACAGGTCGACTAACATTTCTGATGTCCAAATATGATTGCAAAGACTATTAATCACGTAAGGCATATTTATTTGTTTCAGTTGCCTGACAAAGGAACTTACTAGCCTACCAGAGTTCACTCACTTTCATTGACAACGCCATTTTACGCCAGACTAGCTTGCTTGTTGTTAAGCTTAATGGTGGGCTATAAGGCTGGCTGTATTGAGATGTTTTAATAGTAGTTTAATTTCGCCTGATTTGCGTGCCGACCTCCTCCCTATGCAGACGTTGTCACTCTGGCACCTGACTTCCTAAAGGCAGAGAGCCCTGAAAGCAAACTTCTCCCATGTGCGGTGGCTGTGACAAGGGAAGTCTAAGAGGGAGGGGCAGGGGCTCATGAACGTCTTGCAGAATTAAAAACTCAAATGCAGTTGCCGGGCATTACACACTTTTAATTGCGAACTGATGGCATGGGCCATATTTAAAAACTAAATATAAAATTACAAAATGAAATGGAAAAAAATGTCAAAATGTCACAAATCTAGTCAGAGGCCAAAAGGGCAGGTGCTTGAGCACCACCTGGGGTCTATCTGTGCATGTGCCTGCACACACGCACACACACACACACACACACACACACACACACACACACACACGCAGGTGCACGCACACACACACAGGGCAGATAAAGAAATAGATGGGTAATTGTCATGCTACATTGTAGAAGCCCCCTCCCCCTCTATCCATTACCGGGAGTGTTCCTCTTTCTCCACTAAGAATCTCTGCATTATTAATACTACAGTATGTACACTATGATGTGTGTTTCTGGGTTTTTATTAGGCTTTGCTTTGCACTTGACATTTATGCCTGCATTTGTTCATGAATGCATGAATTCACTTTCTGTTTCAGTGTATGTGTGTGCGTGTGCATTCTTTGTACATTATCGTGCAACGCCCTATGTGTTGTGTTTGCATGCGTGCTGTCCATGGATGCTTTGTGTGTGCCTGTGGGTGTAACTCTTTGTGCTGAAGGGGGTGGGAGGCTGAACAGGCGGGTAGGATTCTATAAATAGAAAGCTCTCCAGCTCCTGGCCTCTTTGGAGAGAGAGACACTCACAAAAAGAAAGAAATGGAGAGAGAGTTAGAGGCGGCTGCGCTATGCTCGCCTGGAAAATACAGAACAAACAGAGGAGGAGAGGCAGTGAGCCATGGCCTCACTTCCTTATTGAGGTGATGCCCATAACAGGACCCCCAGAAGGAGGTTTATGACAATGATTTCCAAACTGATTTGCTTGTGACCTCACATCACAGGTTATGGCCCTACAGTGGGCATGAGTAGTGAGAAGTTCAAACAAAGAGTGATTTTTCCCTTTCAGATGGTTTCATTTGAAAAACATTTAGAGACCCACAGAGTTGAAAGAATCAAATTTCACAGTGTAAAGCAAAAAATAAAGAACATATTTTTGTGGAATCAAAATATATTTTTTCTTAGTTATCTCTTTAATCTTCTCGTGTCCCCTAAAATTCTGGCCCCAACCCCAGGTAGGGAAACAGTTGTTTTGGACAGTTCATTTAGTCTTTCATTTTGTCATTAGTTGTGTGTATTTCCGAGTGTATTTGGACTAATTGCATTACTTATTAATTAACTTTTGCTTTACTTTGTAAAAGTGCATACTCATATTTTGGTGTCTACTTCAGATTTTGTCAGACAGACGATGGTTTTACCACAAACAAGCATTTCCTCCACTGAATAACTTGACTGCAGATAAATGTATCTTAATGTAGAATAAAGTCAAAGCTTCCAATCTCCATTAATTTCCCCTTCAAAAATAAACATTATCTTTATTAAAATAACTGATTTACAGTGTTGTGATGGTGAGAACATTCAGAAAATGATGTATGATATCTCCCATCCATCCCACCTGTCCCAGGTTAATCTCTACCCCTCCCAAGCCATTCTCCCCAAACAAGAAAAAATCTGTTAAAGAAAGGTAAAAACATTTAATTGAGTAAGTTGGTTAAATTGCATAAAGGTTACCCCCCAAAACAACCATACAAACACAAAATACAAACATATAAAAAAAGTTATATAAAGCATCTATGCACATAAAAAGTACAAAATATCTCCCTCACATAAAATATCTAAGATACATACCTGACCTCAGGTTCTAGGCTCTTGTCTGCTGTTACACCAATGATGGCCTTATGCTACTGAATGTGGAATTTCTGCCAAATATTGCCCACACCACAATACTTATCAAAAAGAGACACATTTGTTTCTAGAGAATAATTAGATTATGTTATTATATAGATATTACAATTATAATACAATGTAGGCTAAAGAATAAGTCATACACAAACTTTAATATGATAATTGTACAATGTTTACTTTACAGTTGATTCAGTGTTTCTTGCTGTCAATCTGCATATCAATAGTCCTTATGAGCAGAAATAGTTAGTAGTAGATATAGTTCACATTTGATGGTCCATGTTGCAAGTGTTGGCATGGTTGGACTGGAAAAAGAAGATAATAAAACAGAGGAGGTTAGCTCCATGGTATAACCCGCAAACCCGCAAACTAAAACAAACATCGCGAAAACTTGAAAGGAAATGGCGTTCCACCAATCTGGAAGAATCACGTTGAGCCTGGCAAGATAGTCTTAAAATTTATAGGAAGGCCCTCCGTAATGCCAGAGCAGCCTACTACTCATCATTAATAGAGGAAAATAAGAACAACCCCAGGTTTCTGTTCAGCACTGTAGCCAGACTGACAGAGAGTCACAGCTCTGTTGAGCCATGTATTCCTATAGACCTCAGTAGTAACAACTTCATGAGCTTCTTTAATGATAAAATTCTAACTATTAGAGACGAAATTCAGCACCTCTTGCTCTCAGTTGGTACTGACTTATCTTCAAACACAGGAACCTTGGAAACAACTGTAAAACCTGATGTACATTTAGACTGCTTTTCTCCCATCAACCTTTATCAGCTAACTTCCATGATTTCCTCATCTAAGCCATCAACGTGTCTCTTAGACCCCGTCCCAACTAGGCTGCTTAAAGAAGTTTTACCCTTAGTTAGCATTTCTTTACTAGATATGATCAATCTGTCCTTATTAAAAGGCTATATGCCACAGTCCTTTAAAGTAGCTGTAATTAAACCTCTTCTAAAAAAGCCCACTCTTGATCCAGGGGTTCTGTCAAATTATAGACCTATATCTAACCCTCCTTTTCTCTCTAAGATCCTTGAGAAAGCAGTCGCCAATCAGTTGTGTGACTTTCTACACAACAATAAGCTGTTAGAGGATTTTCAGTCAGGATTTAGAGTGCATCATAGCACAGAGACAGCACTGGTGAAAGTTACAAATGACCTTCTAGTTGCATCAGACAAAGGACTTGTCTCTGTACTTGTCTTACTAGATCTTAGTGCCGCATTTGATACCATTGACCATCACATTCTATTACAGAGACTAGAACATTTAATCGGCATTAAAGGCACCGCACTAAGCTGGTTTAAATCCTATTTATCAGATCGATATCAGTTTGTACATGTTAATGATGAATCCTCTATGCATGCCAAAGTTAGTCACGGAGTTCCACAAGGTTCTGTTCTTGGACCAATTCTGTTCACCTTGTATATGCTTCCTTTGGGCAATATTATTAGGAAGCACTCCATAAATTTTCATTGTTATGCAGATGATACCCAATTATATTATTTATTATATCAGTCAAGCCAGATGAAACCAATCAA